>JAODAL010032316.1:0-47120 GCA_025379985.1 Phyllomedusa bahiana
GGAACCGGGGGATGGGGCCAAGAGCAAAGACAAACCTTGGTCTACCCCAAAACCCCTTTAAAAAGGTCCTGCTGTCTCCCGGATGTCAATTGGTGAGACCCAACAACATTGTCTATAGTCTGTAATGAAGTATACCAGGGATAGGGACTAAGAGCAGAAGACAAACCTTGGTCAGAACCCAAACTCTTCAAAGGTCCTGGTGTCTCCTGGATGTCAATGGGTGAGACCCCACAACATTGTCTATAGTCTGTAACAAAGGAACCCAGGGATAGGGACTACGAGCAGAAGACAAACCGTGGCAAACCCAAACCTTAAAAGGGTCCGGTGTCTCCGGGATGCAGGGGTGAGACCCCAACATTGTCTATATTGTAACGAGGGAAACCCCAGGGATAGGGACAAGAGCAAAACAAACCCTTTGGTAAAACCCCAAACTCTTCAAGGCCCGGTGTCCCCGGGATGTCAATGCGTGAGCCCCCACAACATTGTCTAATCTGAAACGAAGGAACCCAGGGATAGGGACTAAGAGCAGAAGACAAAATTTTGCTATCCCAACTCTTAAAAGGGTCCTGGTTTTCTCCTGGTGTCAATGGGTGATCCCCACAACATTGCATAGCCTGAACGAAAAACCCCAGGGATAGGGACAAAAAGGCAGAAACAAACCTTGGTCAGAACCCAAACTCTTCAAAGGTCCTGGTGTCTCCTGGATGTCAATGGGTGAGACCCCACAACATTGTCTATAGTCTGTAACGAAGGAACCCAGGGATAGGGACTAAGAGCAGAAGACAAACCTTGGTCATATCCCAAACTCTTCAAAGGTTTTGGGTGCTCCTGGAGTCAAGGGGGGAGACCCACAAAAATTGCCCAAACGAAACAAAGGAACCCGGGGATAACTACGATCGAAGACAAACCTTTGGTCATACCCAAAATTTTCAAAGGTCGGGTGCTCCGGGAGCCTCTGCAATCATGCCGTCTTTTACTGATCTGGTCTATATCGGATCCATGAAAAACCCCCTGACCAAATTACTTGTGACTGCTAATGACTCTTGACTGCAATCGCGTGTGGGGTTGTCATGCATGAATGATGGATAGCCCAAAACAATCTACGGGAAATTAAGTGGGGGGGCCCAAAAAAAGAGCACATCTCTAAAAACCTGAGAGTGCGGAAAACCGAAGGCCCCCAATGGGGACCAATAGGGAAATTAATGAGGATGACAAGATCTTTACTGCTCTCCCCTGTCCCCCAACTAATGCAAATCCCCCCATCTATAAGTCTATTAATATTTAGAGAACACGCCCAAGGGGGATGGAGGGGCTGACCCCGGGGAATAGGGAACGGAGTGAAAAAACCCCGGTCCCCATACCTGGTGGACAAATTTACTTGGGACGGGATGTACCTGGGAGGGAGCGCACGGGCAGTAAAGGGGGACACAGTATTCCCTCGGGTCAATAAGACCATGGAACTTTTGTAACATATAAAGTGTTTCTTATGGTTGGTATAAATAATTCCCATTAGAGGAAAACACTAAAATTAAACTCGCTGTAGTAAAAGGATTTTTAAAGCTTTAAGCTACTATAACTTATATTACATTATTACTCATCCATTACTTTTCCAATGCCCGCATATGGCTGTGGCTTTGGGCCTCAGGGGAAAGACATAACTAATTGGGTTCACTACCCCCTCTTTAATTCAGAGATTTTAATGTGTTAATAACCAATTGTCTCTGTGCCTGAAATTTATCTCTTTTATATGAACTTCCATAGAAGAGTCCGTGGGTTTTGTTTTTCAAGATAAAACAGATTAGCTGAACATTTCTTCTGTTTTGACTTTTCCTTTTCCAAAGTGCTATACACATTTAAACACCAAAGTGAATTCTTACTAGATGCCTTTATATCACAAGGCACTTTGGGAAAAAGGGGGGAAATCTCAATTGCCCCTATTGGTGAACCCAATCCCAATTTTCTTCTGACTCACGGTCTTTGGAAAAACAAAAAGGAATTACCAAGCCCGGTTGGTAATCTGTAGACAGCTGTTTCGGGGTTTCTGCCCTTCCTCAGTGCAGAGCAGAGCTCACTGGCTGGCTGCATGGTAGGCAATGAGTGGCTCAGAAAGGGGCAAAAGCCACAGCTGTCTGTAGAAGACAACACGGCTTGGGTAATTCCTTTTTGCTTTCCAAATCTCAGTGGTAAAAAAAAATCGGTGCGGTAAAAAGTGTCTTTGCCGCATTAAAAAGGGGCATTTTGCCCAACGTTGGAGTCACCGTTAAACATTTTTTTTGGCTAAAGTACAGCAGAAAACGGCTAACCCTGTTTATATATGTCGCCCTTAGACTCCAAAAACAAAACAAAACAAAAGCCTTTTTTGACTTCAAGGTCCATGTCGCTGCGTCTGTGCTGAGCTGCGGGCATGGCTGTGCCCCGGCCACTGCCAGCTCCTCTTGTCCCCCCCGCTAGCTTCTACCGTCCCCGTCCTGTCTCCACTGCGCCGGCAGCACTACCTCTGGCCCCGCTCCCTTTTTTTACCCTTCGGACTGGGCCTGTCGCGGATGAGCACCTTTTAAGGCACCACGTGGCAGGAACAATAAATTTTTAAAAAGACAGATTCAATTACCTGCCATTTAAAGTGTGACCCCCGTTTGCATAAAAAAAACTCCCCGCCCTTGCTTCTGTTCAGTTCATTGTTGTCCATTACATAGAGCTTGACCCCTGGCTGCTGTATTGCTGCTGAACCTATGTTACCTGTACGCTACCTGTATCTACCTGTATCTACCTGTATCTTTCTGCTGAATACCTGCCGCTGCACCAGTCCGCTACTACTGTTGTATACTTGCCGCTGTCCCTAATCCACCACTGTCCTGCTACTGCGCTACCTGCCTATGGCTACACCTACTTTGTCCTGTCACCATACCAGCACCTGTTATCCTGAGCTGCACTTCGGCTACCTCTGCGAGTTACCCTGACCTGGGAGGGACCCCGAATCGCCATAATATGAGTGTATACTGACACTGTCGAATTGTGACAATAACTGACATTCTTCTATAACCGCCCTCTTTAAATATATGGAGTGGTGTCAGAATTATGTCTAGGTCCAGGCTGTAGCACTGGAGGACTAACCAATGTACAACCTGTTATTTCTCATTACCCAACCCCTCTATCACTATTACACAAAGTTATGTGACTCTCATTCCACAGGGCGTTTTGTTATTCCCCACACTTGGACGAACAACATATAAGAAGCCCCCGACCCCTGACATATACAGAGGAACTGTGAGGGTTCCTGTCACTTGGCAAGCCAGCCAAAACCTCAGTTTGGCCCCCACGCTTTCTAGCTCATAGGGACAGCTCCACAATCCTGGACTCCACTTGTTTCAATCACTCACAGACAAATAAAGAACATGAAAAAGTATCAAAATGATAGAAGAGAAAAACTTTCCCAAAGAAGGAGCCTCAGAAATCCCAGATTTTCGATTTGTCCCTTGACGGTCTGACACCCAGAGAAGAGAGGAGGCTTAGATTGGGAAATGTAAGAATCTCTACTCACCACCCAGGTTCATATTCTCTATTCTCCATGATGGAAACTGATGAACTAGGATCTCGCTGGGACCTCCAGAAATGGTAGAGTAGACCCCACCCCTACCAAAAGAGTCACTTTTTTTGGTTTTGGGCAAAGCTACCGCGCAAACAATAATGCTCACACACATGGGGAAAAGAACATGTTTATTTTATAATGAGGGGTACATGGAAACACAGGATTAATGACAAATAACATTAATCTAAAAATTTTTAAAAAAGTGTCTTATACTTTGAACAGAGATTTGCATAACATAAACATCAATACAAATTTTGCTTCCTAGAAACAAATCCCAAAATCTAATTTAAAAAAAAAAAAAACCATGAAAACTCTTTTTATTTTAAGATAGAAGAACTCACTGACATCCCATAAAGCATAGCTTGTCGAAACAAAACTCAGGTGTGAAGTTAGAGCATAGGAAGTAATAGGGGAGAATGTAACATAGTTCATCTATAGGTCCATTGAGTCCAACCTATAACCCTAAGGGGTTATCCAGTTTGATTGTACTCCAAAAAAATTCATACAGTTCTAGGATTAACCACTTACTGCTGCAGAGAAAAAACCCTTTTCACAACTGGGGGTTTTAAAAACAAGATACAAATCTAAACAATGGCACAAGGAATAGTGGCCTTAAAATGGTTTTTAGAGAAGACTGCACCCATGATCTTAAGGGAAAGGCAATAGGGGCACACTAGGGCATGTTGTATGTGGGTACTTTTTCTAAGAAAAGACGAAAATCTGAGGAAACGACAAAGGAGATAATCAAGTCATGTAAAACTGAAATTCACGACATGCTGCTGGTGTCTATTGTCAGGAGACATCTGCCAGCCTGAACCTCAACCTTCTGGTCATAGAGCTTGTTCAGTGAATCCCAACACCACCACCAGAAAAAATAAAAATAAAAAATGAGATGTCTTGTCTGAGTCTTCATTCCTTCCTTTTATGTTTCCTAATTATTTTGTGTTTTTCCTGTACTACTGTTCAAGTTCCCTTCTCTGCAGCATTTCCTTTGCAGAAACTGTTTCCCACTGCCCTATCAAGCTTCAAGTCCCTGGCTTTGTTGGCTTTGTCTCTCTTCCTCCCTTCCAGCCTCAATTTAAGCAAAAAAACCCTGTTTCTTCAATCATTTTGAAAGCAATGGGAGTCAGGAACAAAGGGGGAGGCTTTAAACGCTACCATGAAAAGGCCAATGCTCTTTGGTCACCTGATCTCCTGGGCTAGACACAGAGCTGTTTCCTGTGTGTGGAGACACAGAACTTCTGAGCTTCCTGTTATTGAACATCTGATGTAGAACTGCAGAAAATGTAATGAAAGGATATTACAGATGGGCCAGACTGTAAGGGAGATTATAGAGGAAATACACTGACAAGCAATGTTATGGCTTTCAATGAACTTGTGACTTTCAGGCTCCATATCTCACTATCCCCTTCAGCTGTGAACATGAGACTCCATCAGTTTATAAACATCTTGGCTGTCTCATACAAAAACAAGACGTGCAAGTTGCAACTATTTAGCATGTGCTTAGTTATACAGATTCTTGTCATTGTTACTGTTTTGCTTCTAAAAATCTAAATTTTAATTCTGTTAGTATATAATAAATCCCCCTTTGGCTTTCAGTTCTGCCTGAATCCTTCTGGGCTCTGGCTCAGACTCGAGAATGTCTCAACCTAAATCTGATCCCTGGACTCTTCTACACGTTCCCAATATTGATGCAGACTGGTCGACTCACTTGGGTACGAATACAACTTTTTCTAACTGTTCCCACACGTGTTGGATAGGGTTGAGGTTTGAGGACTGTGGAGGCCGATCCAGAAACTCTTCCTCATTGTCACTGAACCATTCCTTCTCCAACCTTGACGTCTGCTTCAGGTCATTGTCCTGCTGGACACTATGTCGTCCTCTTCATCCCCATATTACTCGAGTGTATGAAGTAACTCATCTTGTAGGACACTCACACAGAGCTCAGCATTGAGCTCACCATCGCTCCTGGTCAAGTCTCCACCATCTTTGGCTGTGACTCCTCCCCATATCCTCAGGCTTCCTCCCCCGATCCTGAAAGTTCCTCCATCTCTCCTCCGTTCACCCCTTCTCCCCTTGGTTTTTCCCCATTCCCCCCATCAGAGCCGGGTCTATTGATTTTTCACTCTCGCTCCGTTCGCTCCTTCTCCCTTGGTTTTTCGCATTCCCCCCTTAAGTGCCCGGGCTATTGCCCTTTCATCTCTCGTCCGTCGCCCCTTCTTTCGGGGTCTTTCCATTCCCCCCATCAGAGCCCGTGTATTGACTTTCTCTCTCCCCTCCGTTCGTTCTTCTCCCTTGATTCTTCCCATTCCCCCATCAGACCCGGTCTATTGACTTCATCTCTCGATCTGTTCACCCTTCCCCCTTTGGGGTCTTCCCATTCCCCCCATCAGAACCCGGTCTATTGACTTTCATCTCTCCTCCGTTCGCCCCTTCCCCTTGGTTCTTCCCATTCCCCCCATCAGAGCCAGTCTATTGACTTTCATCTCTCACTCCGTTCACCCTTCTCCCTTGATTTTTCCCATTCCCCCCATCAGAGCCCGGTCTATTGACTTTCATCTAGTGCTCCGGTCCCCCGTCTCCCTTGATTTTTCCCATTGCCCCATAAGACCCGGTCTACTTGACTTTCATCTCTCGCCCAATTCGTTCCTTGTCCCTTTGGCTTCTTTCCATTCCCCCCTTCAGAGCCGGGTCTATTGACTTGTCATCTCTCGCTCCGTTGCCCTTCTCCTTGCTTGGTTTTCTTCTCCCATTCCCCCCATCAAAACCCGGTCTGAATTTTGACTTTCATTCTCCTGACATCCGTTCGCCCCTTCTCACCTTGTACTATCCCCATTCCCCCCATCAAAGCCGGGTCTATTGACTTCATCTCTCAACTCCGTTCGCCCCATTCTCCCTTGGTTCTTTCCCATTCCCCCCATCAGAGACCGGTCTAATTGGGTCTTTCATCTCTTGCTCCGTTCCGCCCCTTCTCCCTTGGTTCTTCCCATTCCCCCCACAGAGCCGGTCTATTGTGCTTTCATCTCTCGCCTCCGTCCGCCCCTTCTCCCTTGGCTTCCCTTCCCATTTCCCCCATCAGAGCCCGGTCTATTGACTTTCATCTCTCGCTCCGTTCGCCCATTCTCCCTTGGTTCTTCCCATTCACCCCATCAGAGCCCGGTCTATTGTCTTTCATCTCTCGCTCCGTTCGCCCCTTATACCTTGGTTCTTTCCATTCCCCCCATCAGAGCCCGGTCTATTGACTTTCATCTCTCGCTCCGGTCGCCCCTTCTTCCTTGGTTCTTCCCATTCCCCCATCAGAGCCTGGTCTATTGACTTTCATCTCTCGCTCCATTCGTTCGCCCTATCTCCCTTCATTCTTCCCATTCCCCCCATCAGAGCCCGTCTTTTGACTTTTTTCTCTCGCCCCGTTCGCCCCTTCTCCCTTGGTTCTTCCCATTCCCCCCATCAGAGCCCGGTCTATTGACTTTCATCTCTCGCTCCGTTCGCCCCTTCTCCCTTGGTTCTTCCCATTCCCCCCATCAGAGCCCGGTCTATTGACTTTCATCTCTCACTCCGTTCACCCTTTCTCCCTTGAATTTTCCCATTCCACCCATCAGAGCCCGGTCTATTGACTTTCATTTCTCGCTCCGTTCGCCCCTTCTCCCTTGATTTTTACCATTCCCCCCCATAAGAGCCAGGTCTATTGAATTTCATCTCTCGCTCCATACGTCCCTTCTCCCTTGGTTCTTCCCATTCCCCCCATCAGAGCCTGGTCTATTGACTTTCATCTCTCGCTCCGTTTGCCCTTCTCCTTTGGTTCTTCCCATTCCCCCCATCAGAGCCCGGTCTATTGACTTTCATCTCTCTGTCCGTTCGCCCCTTCTCCCTTGGTTCTTCCCATTCCCCCCTTCAAAGCCCGGTCTATTGACTTTCATCTCTCACCGCGTTCGCCCCTTCTCCCGTGGTTCTTCCCATTCCCCCCATCAGAGCCCGGTCTATTGTCTTTCATCTCTCGCTCCGTTCGCCCCTTCTCCCTTGGTTCTTCCCATTCCCCCCATCAGAGCCCGGTCTATTGTCTTTCATCTCTCGCTCCGTTCGCCCCTTCTCCCTTGGTTCTTCCCATTCCCCCATCAGAGCCCGGTCTATTGACTTTCATCTCTCGCCCCGTTCGCCCCTTCTCCCTTGGTTCTTCCCATTCCCCCCATCAGAGCCCGGTCTATTGACTTTCATCTCTCGCCCCGTTCGCCCCTTCTCCTTTGGTTCTTCCCATTCCCCCCCATCAGAGCCCGGTCTATTGACTTTTATCTCTCGCTCCGTTCGCCCCTTCTCCCTTGGTTCTTCCCATTCCCCCCATCAGAGCCGGTCTATTGACTTCCATCTCTCGCTCCGTCTGTTCCTCTTCTCCTTTTTATCCCAAATTCCCCCCAATCAGACCCCGGGTCTATTGACTTTCATCTCTTCGCTCCAAATCCCCCATTTCCAATCTTCCATTTTTCCTCCTTTTCTTTAAACTCTTTGCCAATGCTTCTTATGAGGAGAATGAAGTCGCGGCTTCTACCCCTTTTTTCGGGCCATCATTCCAGACCTGTGTGATGCGCCCGGTGCTTGCATGGACGTCTGTGATCTCTTACGAAGCATTTGAGCCGCCTCAACTGCCGTGTCTTAGCGTCAGAACTGGTCGACCTTGTGATGAGCGACTTGTTGGTTCTGATATTTCCCCTGGACGTCACCTCTTGGCTTTGGACGGACTTCATCCATATTCTTCCCGCTGTCAGGACCTCACATGATGCAGTCCGGCAATGTCCTCGGCCCAGAGTCACTATCGATGAGCTGGATGATGCCGCTTCTCTCTTCTTGGGAAATCTTCTTCATGGCTCGAACCAGTGACCTTTCACTTGTGATTCAGCCTAATAATTCACTGAGCTATTCGGGAATGTGAGGACAGGTTGTAATCTGTAGTAACAAGAAGAGAAAGATTGTCCGACCACCAGGAGCAAAACAGTAATAATGCAAGAATCTGCAGAACTGAGCAGATGCTAAATAGCTACAGGACAAAGTTATGTATGAGACCAAGAGGATTGTCTATAAAATGATGGGAGTCTCACGGTCGCAGCTGTAGTGGATGGGGATATATGGAGTCTGGAAGTCACAAGCGCAAAACATTGTTACCCTTTTGCTCGTCAGTGCAATTGCTTCTAATGGACGACCACTTTAATAACTACACATAGCGCTGACAGTAACTACCTCCTTATACAGCTTGTCTGCTTTACCTCTGATTACAGTTCAGTCTGAGACAAGTGGAAGTGGATGAACTTTGTGATATTCTTATATCAGTGTTGTAGGTGCACCTTTCAGTGTTGGGATACAGAACGTTCCTCACATTGATGAATCAGGTTTTCGAATGCAGGACAGCCAAGCAGCCACACTGAGCACGCTCCCCCACAGCTTTGGGTTACCTTGAATCAAGATGGCTGCTTGCACTGTGCTGAATGAGAACATTATGATATTATAGGTCCATTCGGCTATGGGATTAATAGAATAGTTAAAGAATATACTGAGAATGATTGCAATATTATACATGGCGTACAAGCAGAGGAGACCCAGCACTGTCCTCAGGGCACCATAGTGAGCCACCATCCCGGTACTCCCAGCCGTCTCCAGGCTCCTCCTCATCCTGCGAATATGAAGGCTGAGAGAAGCCACAGCGGACGTGGCGGTGACCATCACAATCAGGGATGGGACAAGGGTCACTGTGTAGACGATGTACATAAATTCTGGTGTTTTTAGCTTTGCTCCTGCTGAGACATTTCCAAGCTCCTGGCTCTGCCCAAGCTCCAGAGGGAACAGAAATAAGTGAAGATTGAATAAACTTCCACAAAAAGAGATGATCTCCACCACGAGGATCAGCCAAGGAACCACAGTCTTGATCTTTGTCTGGAGCTTAACAAGGAGCCAAGACTTGAAGTGAAGGATTTTAATGCAATAGAAGAAGCAGAGGCAGGCGGTCAGCCAGGAGCAGGATGTGAGGCTGAACATGGAGAGGATGGATATAAAGCACATGACAGAGCTATTGTACCAGGGGCTCAGCAATTCAAGCAGAAAGCTTACAGATAGCATGGTCGTATAACACAGGCTGAACGCACACAGAGCCACCAGGATTTTATCCCTTGGGCCGACAGAATTAGAGAGGAGAAAATCCAGAAAAATGTGAATCAAAATGAAACCATTGGAGAATATTGCAGCTAACATCTCAAGAGCAACAAAAAAACCAACGCCTATGATGGTGGCCACCTCCGACTCCATGACTTCGTATCCACCAACTTCCCCCTGCAATGATGAGAGATGCAGTGAGACAGGTTCATGACAGATAATGATGTTTTCAGCTGCTTTACCTTGGATAAAGGAAAATCCAGCCGCCCAGGACCTCCATGTGTTTCCTTGACTTATTCTGCTGACTATGAAAGCACTATATCTTCCTATAGACAAACTGTGTGGTCAGTGCTTAGACAGCAGGATAGGGGTTTTAGTCATTTAGATTGAGAATCACCTTGTTTTGTCTGCAGCTTCTATGCAGAGCTATGTGTCTCCATGGTAACAGACTACAAACAGACCCTGTGTAGTCTGACCCTACAGTCATATGTGACTCCACCACCTCTGCCCTCTCTCCTACTGCTTGTGGCTTATGAAGAAGATGGAGAGAAGGTTATACTTGGCTTCTGGGTGAGACCCCACAACATTGTCTAAAGTCTGTAATGAAGGAGAAGACAAACCTTGGTCAGATCCCAAACTCTTCAAAGGTCCTGGTGTCTCCTGGATGTCTCTGCAATCACTGCCGTCTGTTACCTGAGTCTGGTCTATATCTGGATCCATGCAAAACACAACCTGACCATGTTACATCTATATGAGCTGCTGAGTGACTCTTGACATGTAATCTGCATGTGGGTTTCATACATGAATGATGGATAGCCGCAGAACATATCTACAGGGAATCATGTCGAGGGGCCAAAACATAGGGACAGAATCTATAAAATATCTCAGAGCTGCTGATAAACCTGAAGGCCCCAATGGTGAACCATATATGGTATCAATGAGGATGACAAGATCTTCACTGCTCTCTCCTCTTACCCCCGGCTAATGCAAATCTACCCATCTATAAGTCTATTGATATGTTGTTGAGACACAAGCCCAATGGGAGTGGAGAGTGCTGACACCGGTAATGAGGGAACGGAGTGAAGAATCATCTGGTCTCCCAGTACCTGGTGGACATATTTTACTCTGGGAAGGGATGTACCTCGGAGGCAGAGCACAGCAGGCGGCGAGGGGGGGACACTAGGATATCCTTGGGTCGGAGCGGGGACTGTGGAGCGCATTGTAACATATATCAAGTGTTTCTTATGGTTGGTATAAATAATAGCCCAGTTATAGAAGTTAGAACATTATAAATTATAACTCGCTGTAGTATGTGGGCTTGTAAAGCATTAAGCTACTATATACTTATATATACACTGTATTACTCCTCTCAGTTACATTCCAGATGACTGCATATGGCTGTGGTCCTTGGCCTCAGGGGAAAGACATAACTAATTGGTTCATCTACTCCTGCATTAATGCAGAGATTCTAATGAGTTAATAACTGATTGTCTCTGTGCCTGAATCCTTATCTCTTTTGTATGAACTTCTATAAAACAATCTCGGGTTTTGTTTCTCAAGATAAAGCAAATTCCCTGAAAACTGTGACTCTTCTTTCTCCATTGGGTTATAAAAATTAAAACACCAAAGTGAATCCTTACTAGATGTATTTATATCTAACCTACATTAGTTCTTTCACAAGAGCTATGAGTCTCCACAACAGACAGACCCTGTGTGGTCTAACCCTACAGTCATATGTGACTCCACCATCTCTGCTCTCTCTCCTACTGGTTGTAGCTTATGAAGAAGATGGAGAGAAGTTAATACTTGGCTTCTGGGTGAGACCCCACAACCTTGTCTCTACTCTGTAACCAAGAAGCCCAGGGCTAGGGACTAAAAGCGAGAGACAAACCTTGGTCAGATCCCAAACTCTTCAAAGGTCCTGGTGTCTCCTGGATATCTCTGCAATCAATGCCGTCTGTTACCTGAGTCTGGTCTATATCTGGATCCATGCAAAATGCTACCTGACCATGTTACATCTATATGAGCTGCTGAAAGACTTTTGACATATAATCTGCATGTGGAGGTGTCATACATGAATGATGGATAGCTGCAGAACATATCTACAGGGAATCCTGTGGAGGGGCCAAACCATAGGGACAGAATCTCTAAAATACCTCTGCCAAGAACAGACAGCCCCAGTTATTGATATACAGAGGTGGAGTAGTGTATTAACCCTGTATTAACATACAGCACTCTGACCTCCAGCTGGAGTCCCAGAGTGCCAACCACAGTTGTAATCAGAGCACCGCATCTCCAGCTGGAGAGAAAACCCCTAATGGGCCCCTGAACATGGTGGGTGTGGGACAGGGCGGGTTGGGGGCTGCTTTTTAGGGAGAAAGGTGGTGAAAGAGATGAAGAAAGCAAGAGTCATGTGCAGTACGTGTAGAGTGGAAACCAAAGATAAACTCAACTAGTGTGCTCCATGAATCAACTAAACTGGTGAACCCCAAGAATCAACTTCATTGGCGGAAGCTTATGCCCCCCAGTTGGACTCTGTGCTTATGACTCACACACATGTCTAGAAGGTAGTGATTTACCTCCAAAATCTCCAACCATTAGAAAGAAAGAAAAAGGACATTAACCCTTTAACATTAGATCAATGTATAGTGTGAGGATGTGCGCTCCATGCCTATCCCTTCCAGATTTGAATACATACGTCTATTTCTTTGCACACACGGATCAGCGCTCCTCCCTATTTGGCCCAGGTGTTTTAAATTAGCAGCAGTCTGTATAAGGGTTAATGCCCTTTTTCTTTCAGCCTGCTTGCAGGGAGCCCAGGAGAGGTACATTGTGTCAACCTTTCCCTTTTTGGTGGCGGTACTGTATGGCATCCTTTGTTGCTGTGATGCTGTGCTGGTGTGGTGGTGCAGCCCAGAGCCAGGTGGCTAGGTCTGGCAGCAGTGGGGCTGTTGGGCCACTGGGCTGTGCCCCTCATCTGTGTGGCTTTTGCTGCGGCGGTGGCCGCCATGCAATGCTGCCCCCCATTTAGTGTAGGGACCCACTTTATAGGGGTCGCCGTGAAGTGGCAAGTGGGCAAATACGCTTTGATCAAAAAATATGCTAAGAACCTCCTGTTCATTTTGTAAAGTTTTGCTGAGAAGCATTAGGTCAACGTATAGTGTGAGGATGTGCGGTCCATGCCTCTCCCTTCCAGATTAGAGTCTCATCTATGTTGACCTATCCCTCCTCTGACCAGTCCACAAACTAAGGGGACTATCATTATCCCAGTAAGTAGTGGTCTCAAAGGTAGGAATCCCACCTGTGAAACATATCCTATGAATGATTCATACATCTTCAAGGTGCATTCCCTCTTGGAAATGTGGTGAACCCACCGATAGTATTAAATCCAATACCAATAGCAAAGTAAGTATTCTTTCCCAAAAATGAGAAATATCCCTTAGTCAATCTGAACCTCAAAAAATAAAGGGAAGACCTAAAATATAACTTTTAATAATAAATATCTAAAATAAAGCCACCTACAAATGAACAATATTCCAGTTTACACAGACAGAAGGCCTATAAAAAGGCACAAAAAACACCAAAAGGTAGGTGATCTAACCCTAGAAATCCCTAGTTACAATATAGTCTACCCCTACCTTGCACAATATAGGTGATTCACCCCAAAAAGGGTGTCCCTGTCAGGAACCTACCCCTGAAGTCCTATAACACCCTAAATATCCCTCAAATCCCTGGGACAAATCACCTGTGTTGTGCAAGGTAGGGGTAGTATATCCTGTACTTTTAGGACTGAAAGTGGCCAATATCCATGGACCTTTCCATCCTTATAATATCAGGCTGCAGCTGTTGATTTTACCTTGGCCAGTTATGAAAAATGGGGTGATCCCATGTTGATTTTTTTTTTCAATAATTTGTTGTTTTTACATTTTAATAATGGACAAAACAATAATGTGATCCCCCAATTTTTCATAACCAGCCAAGGTAAGACCAGCAGGTGCAGCATGATATTATCAGGATTCAAAGGTCCATGGATTTTGGCCCCTTCCCATACTAAAAATACCACTTTGCATCTGCCCCAGAAGTGGACCGTTACATTAGATGGACAGCTTTCTGATTGCAACCTAGCTCTTCTTAGTACCCCTGGTGCATTGGGTATTGGGCTAGTAGTGAAAGGGAGTGTCAACTTTGTTATGATGAAAAACACCGTTGGCTGACACCAAGCCTCAACTCTAGTAATGGAGTACTGGCTGGAAAAAATCCAATCTAATTAAAATTAAGAAAGAATCATAAATCTCAGAAAGTCACACTGAGAAGTCATTTACTAGTGTCTTAGCAAATATTACCCAGTGTCAAATGCTGGGAGGTGGAACCGCAGGGTCAGCCACGAGAGATGACAATAATCACACCGCAAGCCGAGTCTAAGGTGTTCCCCTGGTCTTCACCCTCAATTCTGGCAAGGTGCATGGTCTTCACTGCCGGGAACTCCCAACCCTTAGTGTGGTTGATTGTGGTGATAAGCCAAGGTGCCTATGTAGTGTACAGGAGTTGGTGGCACAATACACTACTAAAGAGTTAATAATGCTTACTGATAATTGCACACTTTTCTGCTATAATTGCTCTGTAGGTAGTAGGATAAATGTTCTTTATAATGTTTGTTGACCTCTACTTCACCCTTGTGTTCAGCTTCTGCACATGTCTGTAAAATGTGTATAGTCATGCTACCTTGCAGAAATGTTACCAATATCTGCCACTCAGAGCTTTGGCAGGAATCACCATGACAACACAAGGGTGGGGGTTGAGTAGGAGGTTGTATAAGCTAGGTAATTGTTTTATTTTGCGTCTCTCTCCTCACTGGGGAGATGTCTCTCTAGGGGAGTTTGTCTCTCCATCTGAGTTACTGGGCTCTCTGATATCCACCTTCAGGGTATTGGTGTCATCAGCAGCAGCTGTCGGAGGTGCAATCCATCATACTGCCTTGACATAGGCTGTGCTGTCTCTGGACTCAGAAGTCAGCTTTAACCCCTATTTTTCCTGGCTGCATGGGAGTGGAACAAAAAAGGGGTAGCTATACAATGGACTTTGTTTGGGCACATTATCCTGCCTTAGTCTATTGGGTGGCTGCGACTGGAAGAACTGTGTTGTATCAGGAATACTAACCACTGCGGTGTGTACACCATCTTGCCATGGAAGCAAAGAGGCCTAAGATGATATGAAACCCTTATCACCATCGTATTGCGCCTGCTTATTCTGCACCTCACATCAAGGACACCTCACACACCACCTACTGCAGGCAGTTAAGGGAGAGTCCAGCAACAGAGTGTGCCCCGGAGGAAAACAACTACCACCATCATCTGCAGTTCAGAACCTCCCCCTTCACTGTAGTGTTGCTTGGGATGCATGAGAGGCCTGGTGAGTGAATGCCACCGTGACATGAATGTGCCGTACTGCTCCCATCCTCTCCGCAGCTCCCCTGGCGCGCTGCACCTAATAGATAAAGGAGGGAAAGACAGAGACATGGTTGTATTACAGGGAAGCAGTCAGGGCAGGTGGCATCGTAGTCATAAGTCAAAAGAAGGGCAGGGCAGGTGGCAGACAGGACAGTGGTCAGGAAACAATGCCAAGGTTCAAAACCAGATGAGAAGGGAACTGGATCAGAAAGTCACTAATGGAAACCAATAACTGGTGCTGTAAAGCTTGTAGCCTCCAGTACAGACTTTCTAGAGCACTTTATAACTTCCCTTCTTCTATAACTCTCCTTTATATGTGTATGGATTGGCGTGAGAATTATGTCTAAGTCCAGGCTGTAGCAGGGAAGGACTTTCCAACTTACAACATGTTATATTTAGGGCCCAACCCCTAAATCACTATAACACAAATCAACATAAGTAATGACAGTGTCTGACATCTCTCCAGTACTATTGCTCGGGCTTGGTGTGAGCCAGAGGTGGTTTTTGTCACCACACAGCTGACACTAACCCCGTGTCACTGTTACCCCAGTACCCAACACACCAGGAGCACTGGGAACAGCCAGGTTATGAGGACCTTGTGTATTTTGTCAAAAATATCAACTAATACTAATATTTTTCCAGTCTATAGTTTTGACCTGTAATAATTAGGAGCAGAGGGTTTCAGGATTTTGTGTTGGACACTTATTCTGGGCCACCTCTCAATCGAATGGTAAAGGTGTCATCAATTGGTTGTAAGCCGGCATAGTGCACCACATGTAACTGAATCACTGGCCCCTATAGAAGCCTTTACTATGTGCAATTGCAATTCTAACAATAACCCCCTCAGGGACAGTCGGGCAGTGAGTGTTTGTTTTTGCAAAATGTGAGGTTCTTAGTGCAATGTTTTCATATATTTCATAGTAGCAGAAACGCTGTTCCAAAAAATTCTTATGTCCTTTTTGACCGTTTTTGGTGACTTGTAGAGTGCTATTGACATTGTGTTGTGTTTGTGTAGCTTTTGACTGCCACAACACTGTGCACCTATATGTTTACTTTTCAAAACGGATGTGCTGACCAGATTTTGTTCTTTTTTTTTTTTTACTAATGAGCAATAGAAAGCAACGGGGCAGCTGATATTGTATTGCTCAGTAGTAGTGTTGATCGAATAGTTAAATGTTCTTGTTCGATTAGAACCTCGAACTTTTGTGAATTTGGTTCGAAGTTCTATTCGAGCTTGTACTTCGAACCCCATTAAAGTCAATGGGAGAAGATGTTCGGGTTATTTTTTATACCTATACAGGTAAGACGAGGAGCTGGAATCACCATCCATAACAGTAACTGGATCAGTGGAACAACTTAGGGATGACAATTTGGCTCTGAGAGTGACAGAAAAAAACTGAGATGCTAAAATACTTCAGGAAAATGCTAAGAGCAGTCTGTACAGTGCAGAGAGTGAGCTGGAAATGGTGTTCAGAAAGCAATACAGTGAAATACATATAACATGGTCATGTGATATTAGCAGCCAATGAGAGGGCCCCACACCCAGCGATGATGTTTTTGACACTTCTCTGTGCTCTTTACTGATTGGATGGCCGCCAAAAGTGCAGAAAGCTGATTGGATGGCGCCAAAAGTGCAGAAAGGTGATTGGATGGCCCCAAAAGTGCAGAAAGGTGATTGGATGGGGCCAAAAGTGCAGGAAGGTGATTGGATGGCAACCAAAATTGCAGAAGGGTGATTGGATGGGGCCAAAAGTGTAGAAAGGTGATTGGATGGAGCCAAAAGTGCAGGAAGGTGATTGGATGGCCGCCAAAACTGCAGAAAGGCGATTGGATGGGGCCAAAAGTGCAGAAAGGTGATTGGACGGCGCTAAAAGTGCAGGAAGGTGATTGGATGGCCGCCAAAAGTGCATAAAGGTGATTGGATGGCGCCAAAAGTGAAGAAAGGTGATTGAATGGCTGCCAAAAGTGCAGGAAGGTGATTGGATGGCAACCAAAAGTGCAGAAAGGTGATTGGATGGCGCCAAAAGTGCAGGAAGGTGAATGGATGGGGCCAAAACTGCAGAAAGGTGATTGAATGGCCGCCAAAAGTGCAGAAAGGTAATTGGGTGGCGCCAAAAGTGCAGAAAGGTGATTGGATGGCCGCCAAAAGTGCCAAAAGGTGATTGGATGGCGCCAAAAGTGCAGAAAGGTGATTGGATGGCCCCAAAAGTACAGAAAGGTGATTGGATGGGGCCAAAAGTGCAGGAAGGTGATTGGATGGCAACCAAAACTGCAGAAGGGTGATTGGCTGGGGCCAAAAGTGCAGGAAGGTGATTGGCTGGCCGCCAAAAGTGCAGGACGGCGATTAGATGGCGCCAAAAGTGCAGAAAAGGTGTTTGGGATGACGCTAAAAGTGCAGAAAGGTGACTGGATGGCCGCCAAAAGTGCAGAAAGGTGATTGGATGGCACCAAAAGTGCAGAAAGGTGATTGGAATGGGACACAAGTGCAGAAAGGTGATTGGATGGAGCTAAAAGTGCAGGAAGGTGTTTGGATGGCCGCCAAAAGTGCCGAAAGGTGATTGGATGGCGCCAAAAATGAAGAAAGGTGATTGGATGGCTGCCAAAAGTGCAGGAAGGTGATTGGATGGCCGCCAAAATTACAGAAAGGTGATTGGATGGGGCCGAAAGTGCACAAAGATGATTGGATGGCGCCAAAAGTGCAGAAAGGTGATTGAATGGCCGCCACAAGTGCAGAAAGGTGATTGGATGACCGCCAAAAGTGCAGAAAGGGGTCCGTTTACCATGTTGTTTCACAGAGCCACCAGCAGCTTTAAATTCATGCTTCATCACTCTTCTTGGTCAGGCTGTGGGTGGTTCTTTATCAATGATTAGCATATCAGCTCCGTATTCACAGCTCTTCCGATTGCACTGATATGAGAGCAGGAGATGTCTATAGAGTAGAGAGCTTCAGAGCACAAAGTAGTTAGACATAATTAGTTGTTAGACATAACACACTCTATTCTCAAGCTGCTGGCTATCTGACCTGTAGTGACATCACTCATTGCTCTTAGATGCTGACCTGTGTGCACTCAGAGCAGATAAAATCTCAACAAAGCAAAAAAAAGCAATATATTTTTAAAAAGCCTTCAATTACTGTTTCCTACATGGTGAAAGCTAATCTTTGTAGTGAGAAAACCCTTTTATTGGAGTATATGTGTACATGGGTATAAATATATTTTTGTTACAAGAGCAAGCCCTGGCCACAATTTTATATAACTTGGAAACCGGCATTAAGACCAGAAATCAGCTGGAAGATGGGAAAGGGCAACGGGTGCGGAGCTGCTCTAGAAGGAGTCGGTGCCAGGAGCTTAGAAACACTGGGCCTTATGTATGAAAACTGTCTATCAGTGTCTTTGTTGACCATAGCAACCAATCAGAACCAATGGCAACCAATCACAGCCTATAGCAACCAATCAGTGCTCATAACAACCAATCAGACCCTATGAGAACCAATCAGAGCCAACAATAACCAATCAGAGCCTATGGCAACCAATCACAACCCATACAACCAATCAGAGCCATAGCGACCAATCAGAGCCCATAACAACCAATCAGCTCATAGCAACCAATCAGAGCCCATAGCTACCAATCAGAGCCCATAGTAACCAATCAGAGGTAATAGCTACCAATCAGAGCCCATAGCAACCAATCAGAGCCCACAGAAACCAATCAGAGCCCAAAACCACCAATCAGAGCCCATAGCTACCAATCAGAGCGCAAAGAAACCAATCAGAGCGCATAGCAACCAATCAGAGGTCATAGCAACCAATCAGAGCCCATAGCTACCCAAACAAGCCCATAGTAACCACTCAGAGCCCATAGCAAACAATCAGAGGTCTTAGCAACCAATCAGAGCCCATAGCCACCAATCAGGGCCCATAGTAACCAATTAGAGCCCATAGCTACCAATCAGAGCCCATAGTAACCAATCAGAGCCCATAGCAACCAATCAGAGGTCATAGCAACCAATCAGAGCCCATAGTCACCAATCAGATCCCATAGCAACCAATCAGAGCCCATAGCAACCAATCCGAGCCCATAGCTACCCAGCAATCAGAGCCCATAGTAACCAATCAGAGGTCATAGAAACCAATCATAGCCTATGGCTACCAATCAGAGCCCATAGCAACCAATCAGAGCCCATAGCAACCAATCAGAGCCCATAGCAACCAATCAGAGCCCATAGTAACCAATCAGAGCACATAGCAACCAATCAGAGCCCATAGCAACCAATCAGAGCCCATAGCCACCAATCAGAGCTCACAGCAACCAATCAGAGCTCAGCCTTCATTTCATATAGGGCTTTGCCCAGTTTTCATGTATGAGGCATATTATTTGTACCATGTGATATGAAGATACAAGGTGTCAGAGTGGACCTCACTCTACTTCCTTTGGTCTTGGCCACCTGACTACTGCGGAAGAGCAATAATGACTCATACCTGTTGGTGAAATAAAATATCTTTATACTAAAGGTGGAACATGGAATCACATGATTGATGCCAAAATGGCTTTCACCTACAATAGTAATAGATGTAAGAGGTATCTTATTCTTTGAATACAGTTGTCCATGTATCTTAATATATATCAACATAAGACTTTCTGGGAAAAAATCCAATCTAATTAAAGAGAAACCCATAAATCTCATAAAGTTTTACATTTAGAAGCCATTTACTTGTCTCTTAGCAAATATTGGGATCAGCCATAAGGGATGACAATAACCACACCAGGGAGTGGAGTCTAAGGAGCTTCGCTCGCCTTTAACCTCAACTCCTACAAAGGTGCTTGGTCTTCACTGTAGGGAACTCTCAGGTAGCTACTCACGATGACAGTCAAGGTGCCTTCAAGGATGGACAGGCTGAGATGTAGTTATGTGAGAGGCAAGCTGTCAGGGCAGGTGGCAGATAAGAGAGTGGTCATAAAACAAAGACAAGGGTCAAAACCATACAGCATAAAGATCACTAAGTCCCTAATGGAAACCAATAGCTGAGGCGTAAGGAAGCGGGAGATGTCCTGATAAAGACTCATGTGAAACCCAACCCTTGTTTTACTACATAACTTCCCCTATGTAAGTTTATGGAGTGGTGTGACAATTATGTCTAAGACCAGGCTCTAGCACAGAAGGACTTAGCAATGGACAACCTGTTATTTCTCAGTACCCAACCCCTATATCAGTATAACACAAAGTTATGTGACTCACACATTCACGACAGGACTTTAGTCATTCACACAGTACTTGATGGAAAACATATAAGAAGCCCCCAACTCCTTATATATACAGAAGAACTGCGAGGGTTCCTGTCCAGACTCATTTGGTGAACGATAATTCGCCATCACTTCTCTCCATTTAGGCAGCAGCTGGTTAATATTTCCCAGAGAACTTGGGGAGTTCAAAGGAGATGTCTGGCAAGCCAGCCAAATCCTCAGACCAAACCCCACTGTCTCTAAGTCATAGGGACAGCTCCACAATCCTGGACTCCACTTCTTTCTTTCTTTCACTCACAGACTCCTGTGTATTGAGACAAATGAATCATAAAAAGTAGCAAAAGGATAAGAGAGAAACACTTTTCCAAAGAAGGAGTCTCAGAAATCCCAAACTTTCTCCCTTGATGGTCTGACACCCAGAGGAGAGAGGAGGCATAGAGTGGGAAATGCAAGAATCTCTACTCACCGTCCGGTTTACATCCTCTATTCTCTATAATGTAGATGATTTTCAGATGGAAACTGATGAACTAGGATCTCGCTGGGACCTCCAGAAATGTTAGAGTAGACCCCATCCTACTACTCTAAAGAGTCACTTCTTTGGTTGATGGGCAGCTGGCTACCGTTCAAGAGCAATAATGACTCACACACACTGGTAAAACAAAACAGCTCAGTGGTAAACCCCCCGAACATGTTTATTTCATACTGAGGGAGTTACATGGAATCACAGGACTAATGACAAAATAACATTAATCTAAAATAGTTCTTATACTTTGAACAGAGATGTGCTTAGATCTTAATACATCAATACAAATGACTGCTTCCTAGAAACAAATCCAATATCTAATTACAATTCAGAGAAACTCATGAATCTCTTCATATTTCATGATATAAGACCACATCTACTAGGACATTCTATAAAGCATAGCTTCTCGAAACAAAACTCAGGTGTGAAGTTAGAGCATAGGAAATAATGGGGGCAGATGTAACATAGTAGGTGGGGTGGGAAAAAGACCCAGGTCCATCAAGTCCAACCTATAACTCTACAGAGTTGATACAGTTGTAATTATCTCCAAAATATTGGCACAGTTCTCATGGATTAACCACTTACTGTTGCAGAGAAAACTCATATGATCAACTGGGAAGTGAAATACAAGAGATAGAAATCTACAGACAATGAGCACAAGGAATAGTGGCCTTACATATGGCTCATAGAGAAGACTGCACCTATGGTCTTAAGTGTAGACACTATGGAGTCACACTAGGCCCAGTATATATGTGGATACTTTATCTAAGAAAAGAAGAAGAATCTGATGACAATGGAGATAATCCAGATACATGTAACAATCTGAACCATTCTCTGACATGCTGCTGTGTCTGTATTGTCAGGAGACATCTGTCAGCCTGAACCTCAACCTTCTGGTCAGTTTCCCTCTGCCCTATAAAGCTACAAGTCCCAGGATGCTTTACTGACTTTGTCTCTCTTCCTCCCTTCCAGCCTCAATTTAAGAAGCCCTTCCTTGTTTCTTCCATCATATTGAAAGCATTGGGAATCAAGAACAAAGGGGGAGGCTTTAAACGCTAACCTGAAAAAGCCACACCCATTACCTGATCTCCTAGGCTGGACACAGAGCTACTTCCTCTGTGTGGAGACATAGAACTTCTGAGCTTCATGTCATTGAACATCTGATGTAGAACTGCAGAAAAAGTAATGAATGGATATTACAGAAGGGCAGGACTATGGGGGAGATTATATAAGGAATAATTTATTCTAATAGCTGCACATAGCACTGACAGTATCTATACCCGTATACAGCTCGTCTGCTTTACCTCTGAGTACAGCTCGGTCTGAGACCGGTGGAAGTGGATGGACTTTGTCATTTTCTTTCTCGGGGATATGAATATTTTATTTCTCCTCTGATTTCCTACAGTGTGAATACGGTTGTACTACATGTGCAGCTCTCGGTGCTTGGGATGTGGTGGAAGCAAATGAAGATGATGTTGGGATACAGAACGTTCCTCACATTGGATTATCAGGTTTTCGAATGCAGGACAGCCGAGCAGCCACCCTGAGCATGCTCCCCCACAGCTTTGGGTTACCCTGAATCAAGATGGCCGCTTGTGCTGGGCTGAATGAGAACATTATAATACGACAGATCCAGTTACCTAGGAAATCATACTAATCTAAAAATGTAATGAGAATGATTGCAATGTTATACGTGGCGTAGAAGCAGAGGAGGCCCAGCACTGTCCTCAGGGCACCATAGTGAGCTGCCATCCCGGTTATCCCAGCTGTCTCCAGGCTCTTCCTCATCCTGCAAATATGAAGGCTGAGAGAAGCCACAGTGGACGTGGCGGTGACCATCACAATCCGGAATGAGACAAGGTGCACTGTAAAGTTGATGTAGATATAGCTTGGTGCTTCTGTCATCCTAATTGTGGAGTTGTTGCTGAGATCGGGGCTCTGCTCCAGAGGGCGAAGAAGTAACTGAACATAACATAAACTTCCCAACACAGAGATCAACTCCACCATGAGGATCAACCAAGGCACCACAGTCTTGATCTTCATCTGGAGCTGAACAAGGAGCCATGGCTTGAAGTGAAGGATTTTAATGCAATAGAAGAAGCAGAGGCAGGCGGTCAGCCAGGAGCAGGACGAGATGCTGAACATGGTGAGGACATAGAGAAAGCACAACAAAGAGTAGGAGTTGGAGACCAAGGAGCTGAGTAATACAAGCAGAAGGTTTACAGTTATCATGGTCATGTAACACAAGCTGGACACACACAGAGCCGCCAGGATCTTATCCCTTGGGCCGACAGAATGAGAGCGGAGAAAATCCAGAAAAATGTGAATCAAAATGAAAATGTTGGAGGAAATTCCAGCCAACATCTCAAGAGCAACAAAAAGAGAAAAACCTATGATGGTGCCAACCCCCGGCTCCATGGCTTTGTATCCACCAACTTCACCCTGCTGAAACAGAATTTAATATAAGTTTGATAGTTTGATAATCATTTTAATTTATGGCTTCCATCTTGTCCCTTTTTCAAACTTAAATCTTTGTTCTAATAATGAATTTCTGACTAGGATACAAGGACATGTTCTGTTCCGCTCACATATTTGGTCTAGAGATACGTCTAGAAGGCCGTGGCATTTGAATAACGGTCCCTTAGCTGCTGCTTGTTTAAGGTTATTAGATTAGTGTAACTAAAAACAGATGTCAGAGTTAATTCATTTTCATTTTTTGGTAGATGGAGGTGTCATGATTTTAATAATTAAAATGATATCTTTACATTAAGGGCACTGATTGGATTGTAACCTATATTTATGCTATATACTTATTTTTTGATTGGATTTGTAATATGCCTACCTTTTCTTTTATGATCACGCCTATACCCTTTAAAAAATTTATGTCAGTCCATAATAAAGCATCAATAATAGAACAAAAAGAGAAAACCTATGTAAGGTCCAACCCCGGCCCATGGCTTTGTATCCACCAACTTCACCCTGCAATGATGAGAGATGCAGTGAGACAGGTCCACGATAGATAACAAGCTGCTTTACCTTAGATAAATGCAAATCTGTTCCATCAGGCTCCGTCCATCACTTGGTCATATCATTGCAGTCACCCAAGACCCACAAATGCTTCCCTGATTTATTTTGCAGACTATGAGAGCTTCCTATAGACAAACTGGTCAATGCTTAGACAGCAGGATAGGGGTTGTAGAAACACTACAATGATTAGAGATGCAGTGAGACACATCCATGACAGATAATGATGTTTTCAGCTGCTTTACCTTGGATAAAGGAAAATCAGTTCCTCCAGGCTCCAGGGTGTCCCTGCCTCGGCTCCAGCCGCCCAGGACCTCCATGTTTTTCCTTGACCTATTCTGCTGACTATGAAAGTACTATGTCTTCACATAGACAAACTGGTCAATGCTTAGACAGCAGGATAGGGCTTGTAGTAACACAACAAGGTTAAGTCATTTAGACTGAGATTCACCTTGTTTTGTCTGCAGCTTCTATGCAGAGCTATGTGTCTCCATGGTAACAGACTACAAACAAACCCTGTGTAGTCTGACCCTACAGTCATATGTGACTCCACCACCTCTGCCCTCTCGCCTACTGTTTCTGGATTATGAAGAAGATGGAGAGAAGGTTATACTTTGCTTCTGGTTGAGACACCACAACATTGTCAGTATCCAAACAGCTGGGGGCTAGGGATTAAGTATAAAAGACAAACCTTGGTCAGATCCCAAATTCTTCAAAGGTCCTGGTGTCTCCTGGATGTCTCTGCAATCACTGCCGTCTGTTATCTGAGTCTGGTCTATATCTGGATCCATGCAAAACACAACCTGACCATGTTACATCTAGATGAGCTGCTGAGTGACTCTTGACATGCAATCTGCTTATGGGGGTGTCATACATGAATGATGGATAGCCGCAGAACATATCTACAGGGAATCATGTGGAGGGGCCAAAACATAGGGACATAATCTCTAAAATACCTGAGAGCGGATAATCCTGAATGCCCCGAAGGTGAACCACATATGGTGTCAATGAGGGTGACAAGATCTTCACTGGTCTCTCCTTGTACCCCCAGCTAATGCAAATCTTCCCATCTATAAGTCTATTGATATGTTGTTGAGACACAAACCCAATGGGAGTGGAGAGTGCTGACACCGGTAATGAGGGACGGAGGGAAGAATCATCTGGTCTCCCACTACCTGGTGGACATAATTTGCTCTGGGGCGGGATGTACCTCTGAGGCAGAGCACAGGGGGCGGTGAGGGTGGACACTAGTGCATCCGTGGCCTGGAGTGGGGACTGCAGATCACATTGTAACATATATAAAATGTTTCTAATGGTTGGCATAAATAATGTTCCTTGACATCAGTGGGACACTTTATTTCTGACTAGGCTCTACCATGAGCAGTCCGTCAGTTTTTGAACCCAATACTACTTTAGGGAGAAACGAGTTGGGTTGTTTTCAGTACATCTGACTATTTTTCTACCTGTTCTATTTTTTACAATAAGTATTTTGTGCCGTTGTGAACCCTGCATCTTTGGTAATAAAGTATTAATCAGGGTGATCAGGGTATATTAAAGAGGGTCGGGCCGCCCTTATCTGGGCGATGACCCCGCTATTTGGAAAACAGGGCATAATAGGGTAATTTTTCTTTCTTTAAATCCCATATAAACCCAGCACCTTACTGGGATTAGTACTGAGCAATGTTTGGATCAAGTAACAAGGATCTTCTTTAACCACATGAGAATTTATCAACCGATCTGCTAAGGTGTGAGTATATAGTATATTGTTACATACCCACCTAGGATAGTTTATGATGTCCCTGATACTCTATTACTGCACCTTTTTGATATTTTGATACCTTTTATATATCTTTTATTGTATATTTATTAAAGGTTCAGTTTTATCTGTATATATAGGGTTTATACATTTCTTTTGGGCAGTAAATAGGTATAAATAATAGCCCACATAAAGTAATTAGAAAATTATAACTCGGTGTAGTACGTGGGCTTGTAAAGCTTTAAGCTACTACTTGGCCTCAGGGGAAAGACATAACTAATGGGTTCATCTACTCCTCCATTAATGCAGAGATTCTAATGAGTTAATAACTGATTGTCTCTGTGCCTAAATCCTTATCTCTTTTATATGAACTTCTATAAAACAATCTGAGATAAAGCAGATTCCCTGAAAACTTCTTCTGTGTGTTTTGACTCTTCTTTCTCCATTGCACTATGTAAATTAAGACACCAAAGTGAATCCTTACTAGATGTATTTATATCTAACCTAAATTAGATCTTTCACACCACCACCTCTGCCCTCTCTCCTATTGGTTGTGACTGATGAATAAGATGGAGAGAAGGTGATACTTGGCTGCCGGTTTAGACCCCACAACCTTGTCTCTAGACTGTAACCAAGAACCTAGGGCTAGGGACTAAGAGCAAGAGACAAACCTTGGTCAGATCCCAAACTCTTCAAATTTCCTGGTGTCTCCTGGATGCCTCTGCAATCAATGCCACCTGTTACCTGAGTCTGGTCTATATCTGGATCCATGCAAAACACTGCCTGACCATGTTACATCTATATGAGCTGTTGAGTGACTCTTGACATGCAATCTGGATGTGGGGGTGTCATACATGAATGTGATGGATTGCTGCAGAACAATCTACAGGGAATCATTGTGGAAGGGCCAAAACATAGGGACAGAATCTCTAAAATTCCTCTACCAAGTACAGTAGTATAATGTTGTACCGTTGTTCTCTACCAAGTACAGACAGCATCAGTTATTGATATACAGAGGTGGTATATAAGTAGTGTTGAGCGCATTACGTTGGCTATCGCCCATCGATCGTTAGTCGATAGACGGCCACCATCTGATTTTTACGGTTTTCGATGGTCATAAGTCGATCAATTCCGATGACCATTAAAGGTCTATGGAGAGCAAACATCACCTTCATCGTTCACCCAAACATGGGGCTGGGAGAGAAGCTGGAATTAACAGCCTACAACAGTAAATGGATACTGTACATCTTAGGCACAACCACTTAGGCTAAAATTAAAAATAAATAGCCACAGGAAAAAAAGTCACACACCAATTCACGATCCCTGTTTGTACCACAGAATGACCCTTAAACCTGCAATCACCCACAAATTAAAAAGTGCCAGAAGGGCAGTGATGAAAAAAATAACCATCATTTACTTGAATGGACATTGAATATCCCTGTCCTGGAACGCAGCATGAGCCCAAACCTGCGATGACCACCACATTAAAAAGTGCCGGAAAAAAAAAAGGAGTCTTCAACCACCATTTTAGTTTCACTGGAAATTGACTATTCCTGTTTCCTGGGCACAGCATGACCAGGGCCGGATTTACAGTGGGATTGCTTTTTGTGGTGGGGGAGATGGAGCCCAGGCTGGCGTCACCGCCCCGTCAATCTATTAACACGAGGTTTAAAATGCCCTGATGACGCAGCAGCAAGCCGTAACGGAAACTGTCGTGCTGTTTGAAGCAGTAGTGCGGAGAAAAGCGCAAGTGTTGAGAACTCCAGCCTTCATCCTGTACACAGTCATTACCTGTGGTAGCGCTTTGCCCTCGTAATGGTGTGGACCCACCCCTCCAATTGAGCTGTCCAACTTGGAAATACTGGTGGTTTTAACGCTTCCTGTTTTCACCCAGGTGCCCTTTATCTTGGCATTCTTTTTTCATTTTACTCAACGTGCTGGGAGGAGAAATGGTCTCTGAACTTTGTCTCTGTCCGTGCTCCATTACTCCTTGTCCTGTGAAATAAACACAACCAACATCTGGTTTTTTTCCTAGTTTTCTGTACCTCCCTTGTACAATTCAGAGGAATTTTTTTAACAGCTATTTTTGTACATGCACGTTTTTTAGTACTGTAATTCTAGAAAACACCATTTTTAAAATCGGGATGGATATCCCACCCATGTCTTTGTTTCTCTTTGTAATTGTATTTAAATGGGGTTTGTCTACAATAAAGGGATTGTAGCTATGGTTAAAGATCTTGCAAAAACAATGTGTCCGATTTTAACAGTATGTCTACCTATTCTGTTTCTGACAGCACCATCACCCCTTGAGCCATCTTTCTTTGTACATTGGTGAAAGAACAAATGTATGTTAGAAACAACATTTTTTAGAATATAGGACCGGTGTTAGTATAGCTGCATGTCACAGCAAAAAATGCCCCCAAAAAATTCAAATTCTCATGACCCATGAGCCAACTTTTGACCAATTGTGAAGAACAAAATTGTTATTTCGAAAGAACATTTTTTTTAGAATTGGACCTGTAGTATTTGCTAGCATTTCAAATGCAGCATGACCCTCAAAAAAATTATAAAAATGACATTCTCAGCCACTCGTTAAATAAAATTGTGACGGAGAAAAAAATGCCACTTAGAAACCACATTTCTGTTCCAAAGGACCATGATTATTGCTGTTATCTCCACAGCACATGACCCAAAAAATTTATAAATATAACTTCTTGAGCCACTGTTAAAAATTGTTGAGGGAGACAATGCCATTAGAGAAAGCCACCCATTTTCTGTTCCCAAATGGGACCATGATTATAGCTTTATCTCACGAGCAACATGATCCCCCAAAAATGATAAATATGACTTCTTCAGCCTCTGTTAAAAAATTTGTGAGGGCAACATGACCCAAAACCATTGACAATGTGAAAAATTCTAAAGATGAATGTGAGTAAAATGGAATATGGTTTTTGTCATGGAAACCTTGGTGTGTGCTTATAGTCTCCTCCAAGCAAATCCTGCAAAATGAACTGTTGGGAATTGAGTAATAAAAATTGCAGTAAGAAATGATCATTTTAACAAATAAGTTTTTCAAGAGGACCAATTTCTGTTCTTTGGAGAGGAATGTGAAAGTAGACCAGCAAACTAATCGGTGAACGCCGTCGGCAATTGGTGGCCACAACATCATCAGAGATCCATGCCTGATTCATCCATTGATGAAAGTCAAACGATCCACAGTTTTCTGTGGAGAAAGTACCGGATATGCGTTTGTCTGTAATGAGATCCTCCGGCTGTGCTGAAGGTCCGCCTCAGATATTGACGCTGGCTGCTGGGCAGGACAACACCTCTATGGCGTGGCGAGCCAGCTCGGGCATTCGTCCATTTTGGTTACCGAATATATTGGGTCCGGAAACACATACAAATACATCGGAGTTGAGACGCAGATAGTCGTGCACTCATGAATCTTTAGCTAGGTCTCTGGGTGTTGTATGTGTTGGCTTGCATTGCATGCGTTGAGTGAGGGGAGTGTGGTAAACAATGATTGCCAGAGGTCCACCCATTAGGCTTCGCCACACTTGCCTGCTGCTGCCCGCCTTGCTGCTTGCTACGTACCTCAACTTGGCACCTCTACTGCTGTTCACGTCGCTGGCAGTGTTCCCACCGTGACATTTGAAGAAAAAGAGTGAAGCAGACGCAACAGATTGGGGGGGGGTTCTACAGTTTGATCAATCAGCAAGGTCTCCATTCCTGCCAGTTTACTCTCTATTTGGGTGGTTGTGGAAGGGGGGTGGGAATAACGTTAGTGGATGTTGCTGAGTTTTGTTTTGTATACCGGGGATCCAGGTGGTCCTAGGGAGGGTGGCCACCAGTGTAACTGTTGTTCATTTTGATGGCTCTTAATGCGAGAGATCATGTTGGAGGAAAATGGGAGGCATCCAAGCACTCATGTGAAGATGGAAGCCTTGAGTCCAAGCCTCTGGGTTTGAGGCGAGGCACTAGCAAACTCATTCTTCACTCATCTGCCTCAAATTCACGCCACACCTCTTCCAAGGCAGGACTCCGGTGTTTAGGGAATAACTCCTCCTCTTCCTCCTCTCCGCTTCCTCCGGACATAGCTTTCAACACAGCCTGACTTGCCCTCAGATGATGCACCATGAGAGCTGACGGTGTGGCCGCCTTGCAATAGCCTCTGGACCTGAAACCATGCCTAACTGAAACAATGAGAATAATGTCAGGGGCCTTGTGGATTTGATTGGAGAAGAAACGCTCCGTGTCTGCATCTGTGTCCGTTTCTCCTCCTCCGTCTCGCTGGGCGGCACCTGATGTTTCAGAGTGTCCAACGATCGTTTCCCAGAACCTAAGATCACCACCAAGCTCATGCTGACAACGGATCGGTCAGCCCAGTGACCTATTTTTTTTTTGGTGGCCTTCTTCAAAATGGCAAGGTGGGCTCAGAGCTTCTTTACACTGACCTTACCACTCTCGGTGGCCTCTTCATCCGAGGTCCCGCACCGTGCTTGTAGGCCATGTTGTCAATTAGTACTGCGTAATGGCATCGCGGCTGCTCCCACAATCGCTGGAGCATGTTGGTAGGGTGGAATTACAGCGTGTTTGCCACTTGTCAACTATGTTGAGATGGTTGACGGGGAGGTCCGAGTGACGCTGCAACGCAGCCAGGGGAACAAAGCAGGGTCGGGTGCGAACGGCGAAAGCTCGCGAACTCAGACCTCAGAAGACCTTTCTTCACAGGCAGTCCCTGACCCGAGGTAGCCCATCTTGTTAGAAAATTTCTGGACGACAAGGTTCTTGACATGTGCAGGCAGACGGGGATGTGCTCCAGGGCCTACCGATCTTTAAGGAGCGGCAACAGCAGATTTCGCCCGTTATCGGACACCACCTTGCCTGGCACCAAGGTTCTTGTCACCCAGCCAGCGCTCGGTTTCGTTGCAGGTAGAGAGCCATCCACAGCTCTGTCCTGGTGTGTGGGACGGTTCCAGCGGGAGATTAATTTCAACACGGGCCTGGTGTCTCTGGGCACGTGCTGCACCAGAGGGACCTTGGGGGAGGAAAGAAGCCCTGCACCATCCCTGCGGTTTTGAAGAGATCGTGCGCGAGCTGAGAGCATCGTCACCCCCCTGAGACATCCACCCAGCTCACTCCAGTGTGAGCTGTCTCACAGAGATATAGATGGCCTCTTGGCCCTGCTTAACTAGTCCATGTGTCGATTGATGGTGAGATGGACTTTTCCGGACACAGGATGCAGACAAAGCCGATTTTTGAAATTTTAGATGACAGTGAGTGGCCTGGGCAGGGACAGCTTTTCTGGCAAAGAAATGCCAGTGCTCGGCATTCTGGTATTGGGGCAGAGCGAGGGGCCATGAACGTGGCGGAACACCAACTTGGTCACACCAGACGGGAAAGAAACGGCAAACATTTCCAAGCAAAAGCCTGGCAATGCTGACATTCAGGCTTTTAGGTTTGGGTGGATTTTTGGGTGTTTTGGGTTAATATGTTTACTTCTGCTCCCAAACTCCTGGAAGACAGGAAGGCTGGCTGCTTAGACTGGCCGCTTGTACAGCGCGTGCAGGTCGGTTCAAAACTGGACGGGAGTGGATGGAAAGGGGTTTAGGATGCGGTCTCTGGGGACTGTGCGTGCTGGTGGTTACTCCGCGGCGTCGGTGTGGGGAAGAGGCTGTGAAAGCAGAGGCTAGGATTCCCTGTTCATGACTCTGAGTGACATAATGGGCAGCTGAGGAACGCTTGGTGGTGGCGGAGGAGGAGGAGGCGGAGACAGAGGGTGTGACAGTGGTTGGAGGCCCGGCGTCGGTCTGGCCTTTTTTGGCCAAGTGTTCCCTCCATTTCAACTCATGCATTCGCTGCATGTGACTAGACATGTTGGTGGTGGTTAACCACTTAAGGTTCTTGCCTCTACTTATGCGTTTACGGCAAAGGCGGCATATGACATCGCTGGGTGAATCAGAGGCTTGCTCAAAGAAGGCCCAGGCTTGAGAGGTCCTGGACCTTTTTGACGGCGATAAGCGAGGAGCGGGGTTTGCGCTGACCGTGGCTGGCGGAATCATATCAGCGGACTTCTGCGACCGCCCTCTCCCTTTTTGTGGCGGGACCCGTATTGACACTACCCCATCGTCTTCCTCCTCGCCACTGATGAAGCGCTCGCAAGCAAATTCTGCGGAAAAGACCAGGATGGATCCGCAATGTCGTCATCATCATCATCATCAACACAGGTGACTTGGTCGTCCTGACTTTCTGCATCCAGAAGCTGCGGGCTACAAGCAATGGGCACTGCAAGGCGTTGCCGACCGCCCGGGATTTTTGCCGATTGACCGGCTTCCTTCACCTCCTCTGATGGCATCAGTAACTGGGCGTCAGAGCAGACTAAATCATCCTCTTGATCTTTTAACATGCCTTCTGACCCCAACCGCATTTTGTCATCAAAGAGGTCTTCAGACAATGGATTATCCACAGTGATGGTACACGAGTTGACATTTGGGCTGCTTCATGTTGGACGGATGGCTGATTGATGCTGATGACGAGATTTGTGGCCGTGACTGCGACGACGAGGAGGTAAACTGCTATATGCAGGTTGCATAACCACTGAAGGACAGAGTTGGTGACGATGTTCCGTTACTTAGATTCACAGGGCCCTGACCCACGATGTACAGGCCTGACGGTCCTGCTACTGACGATCCGCTGGCAATGCGTGTTGTCGGCCAGCACTGGAAGGAAGCACCTTCTCTCGTACCTCTACCTCCATGTCTACCCCCTCTTGCTCGCTTTACCACCTGTATTTCGCTTCCATGTTCAGAATAATAAAAATTTGAGAAGGTATGGAAATAGGTTTTGAAGTTCCACCTCTATTAAATAAGACGGCATAATCACAGCTATTTCTCACATCCCTCTAATCAAAACAAAATTGCTGGATTCAAATTTAACATGCAAGGTGTCTCTCAACAAAATCTGGACTGGGCAAAAGTCCAAAAAACAACGTATCTGTTATGTTTTGGTATAATAAAACGTATTTTTTGCACCTTTCAATTCACTGTGGTGAATAAAGAATTGCTGGTTTAAGATTTACGTAGATGCAGCGTCAATAACAGTGCTGGTGCGCAAAAGTCAAAAACACTTAACTGTTTATGTTATGTATAATAAACGGTAATGTTTTGCACCTTTCAATTCACCTTGTGGGTGAAATAGAATTGCTGTTTTAAGATTTACTAGATGCTTGCGTCAATGAATTGTGCGGGTGCCAAAGTAAAAAAACACGAAACTGTTATCGTTTTTGATATAATACAACGGTATTTTATGCACCTTTCAATTCCCTGTGGAGAATATAGAATTGCTGTTTTAAGATTTACTAGATGCTGCTTCAATGAACAGTGCGGGTGCGCAAAAGTCAAAAAACACGGTAACTGTTTATGTTTTGATATAATAAACGGTTAATTTTTGCACCTTTCATTCACCCTTGTGTGAATATAGAATTGCTGTTTTAAAGATTTTAAGAGATGCTGCGTCAATGAACAGTGCTGGGTGCGCAAAAGTAAAAAAACACGTAACTGTGTTTTTTCGTACGATACACGGTATTTTTGGCAACAAACATCCTGTGCTGACTACAAGATGCTGTTTGTAATTTAAGTGCAAGGTGGATATATCAAACATTCACAGGTGTAAATGGGTAAAATTGAAAATGAACACTCTCTCTGAAATGTATACAGAAAAAAAAGTGGAGTTTGGCAGCTAACATAGAGTACCTGCAGTTACTAGAAATGATTTTTATCCAATATAAGTTCAGCCTGGCCCAATATCCAGGAAATATTCAATAGCAAACTGTTAATGAAATAAGAATATTCCACTACAATGTCTACACTAGTCTTGGTGAACTTTATCCAGTGTTCTTTACAGATAGAGCTTGTCTGTGGTTCGCCCGCGGGCCCCCCCGCCCCCCCCCTCTCCCCACCACCGGGTGAAATTTACAGCGGTAGATGCTGCTTTAAAATTCTCTAGCTACTACATAAAATGTTCAAATCTCTAATCTAACTAAATTGGAAGGATCACAGCTAATAGTAGAGGTTTCTCTGTGCAGAAATATACTAATTTCGCTGAGCTGTTTGGCCACAGGCAGAGCGCAGGTCCTATCCCAATGAGACGCTGAGAGACACTGAGGCTGAAACAGGAAACGCTGTTCTATGTAAAACGAGGTCATTTGATTTTTCCAGCCAATCGCAACCATACACATCCCAGTCATAACGTCGCACACACATCTCACCCTGCTCTATTCTGTAATCTGATTTGCTGGCAAACAATATTAAAGGAAGCGCCGAAAAAGGAGCTATCTTAATAGATGATGCACAGATTTTAACCTTAATTATCGCATGATCTGGAAATTTCGATCACCATAAAAACCTTGGTGGAGCACCACCTATTAACAGGAAAGCCTTATATATACAGCAATTTACTAGCTCCAGTAAGGGATCCCAAGCCTACCACTTGGGCACCCTCACACAAGGGGGCCTTATTTGTTTTGTGTCCATGAGATTAGGGACGATTAGGACTAGTAAATTGCTGTATATATAAGGCTTTCCTGTTAATACAGTTTAAGTTGGCCAATGGCAAAATAGTAAATATAGTGATCAAAAGTCACTCTCTGTTCTCCTGTGAGATTCCCAATTTTTTGGAGACTATGAGACCTGTGATTATACACAGAAAAACCTGATGAAAACACAAAGGACAGGTGATGAAATTGTGGTATTAGAGTGGTGTCATACGCCTAATTCACAAGCATGTAAAAAGTAAATGGATAAATTCCTAAGAATAAATGTAAAAAATAAACATAACAATAGTACGAGAAAATAATTATATATATAAGAAAAAAATAATATTTAATCACAAATACATGATGGAATATTTAGCACTGCATAGGGGAAACATCTGGATAGTAAAATACAAGGTAGGACATGTATGAAAACTGTCCAGGTCTAAGACTTTCTTTGTTGCCCATAGCAACCAATCAGAGCGCCCCTTACATTTTTTCAGAGCACTATATGAAATGAATGGGGGGCACTGACTGGTTGCTATGGGCAACAAAGAAAGTCTTAGACAAAGATAGTTTTTATACATGTGGACACAAGTGTCTCATTTAAGTGCCAATACCAAGTCATTTACAGGGGTGTTGTTAGGGCAGTATTGATAGAACTCCTGTCATAGGTTCCAATAAAAAATGGACAGGGGACCCAGATGTTTTAGCTGTTTGGGGCCCTGGAATGCAGTACTGGTCCTATTCAGGTGCAATACATAAGGTCAGGTGCAGGGGTAAAGCTATAGCATAATTGCCAACTTTTGAAACGGGAAAAGCAGGAGAGTAAAGAGGGCGGCGCGCTAAGCGCGCCGCGACAAAAATTTGCTTGGACACGCCCATCTTTTGTGTGCCACGCCCCTTCAAAAAGCCACACCCACTCCGCCTAACTACATAATGGCTTTGGAAGAAAGCAGGTAATGCCCTTATAGGCGGTAGTAGCCCCCATAACCAGGTAGTGCCCCCCTTTCAGGCGGTAGATGCTCCTTGTAGCAAGGTAGATGCCCCTCTGTAGCTAGGTAGATGCCCCCCTTTGTTAGCCAGGGAGTTGCCCCCTTTTTTAGCCAGTTAGTGCCCCCTTTAATAGTCAGGTAGTTGCCCCCTTTAGTAGTCAGGTAGTTGCCCCCTTTAGTAGTCAGCCAGGTAGTTAGTGCCCCCTTTAGTGCCCGCCAGGTAGGTAGTGCCCCCATTGTAGCCAGCCAGGTAGGTAGTGCCCCCTTTAGTAGCCAGCCAGGTAGGTAGTGCCCCCTTTAGTAGCCAGCCAGGTAGTTGCCCCCCATTGTAGCCAGCCAGGTAGTTGCCCCCCTTGTAGCCAGCCAGGTAGACCCCCCCCTCACCATGTAGATAATAAAAATAAAATAATAAATTCCACTTACCTGACCCGGCTCCTGCAGCTCCAGCCAGGCTCCTGCCCGATTTTCCTCAGCGACGCAGGGGGAATGAGAGCAGCCGCGCGTCATTTCCCCTGCGCCGCTGACCTGTATGCACGGCGCGAAGCGGCGCCGTACATACAGGGGGAGGAGGGAAGAGAGGAACGATCCCACCTGCCTGCTCCCCGCACAGTGAGACCGCGGGCGGGTGAGCGGACCCTGCGCCCGCTTCACCCGCCCGTGGGAACGGACCGGCGGCCGCGGCCATTTAAAGGACCCTCGCCGCCTGCTGGCGGCGGGAGAAATGCCAACTTCCCCGGGAGGGTGGGGGGGACCCCAAATAGCGGGACCCCCCCCCGCCAAAAACGGGAGAGTTGGCATGTATGAGCTATAGGCAGTGCATGCAGCTGGGAACTGAAGCTTGTCTAGGCCCAAAGGCCTCTCTGCCACATAAGAAGACAGCAGTATTATAAATGGCACATGATAGGTGGGGGCCCTTTTATAAAAGTTGCATTGGGGCCCAGGAGATTTAATTTACACATCTGGTCAGGTGATATACAGGAAGTAAAAATAGACATACCGTATATACTTGAGTATAAGCCGACCCGAGTATAAGCCGAGGCACCTACTTTTGCCACAAAAAACGGGAAAGCTTATTGACTCGAGTGTAAGCCTAGGGTGGAAAATGCAGCGGCTACTGGTAAATATCAAAAATAAAAATGGATACCAATAAAATTACAAGGGCAGTTTAATGTCCCCCACAGGCAGTTATAGGCAGGTATATGTCCCCCACAGGCAGTTATAGGCAGGTATATGTCCCCCATAGGCAGTTATAGGCAGGTTTATGTCCCACATAGGCAGTTATAGGCAGGTTTATGTCCCCTATAGGCAGTTATATGTCCTTATAGGCAGGTAATAGGCAGGTATATGTTCTAATAGGTAGGATATAGGCTGGATATGGGCTTGGTATAGGCGGGTATAGGTAGGGTATAGGTTGGGTATAGGTAGGTATAGGTAGGGTATAGGCTAGGTATAAGCTAGTATAGGCAGGTATAGGCAGGTATAGGCTGGTATAGGCTAGGTATAAGCAGGTAATAGGCAGGTATAGGATGGTATAGGCTAGGTATAGGCTGGTATAGGCAGGTATAGGCTAGGTATAGTCATGTAATAAAAAAAACAAACCAAACAAACACTTTACCTGACTCCCTTGGGGCCCCTCCGCCTCCTCGCTGTCCCGCCTCCCGCGCGCTTTCCCCCCCATCTTTTTGGCACAGGGGGTGATGTCATCAGGCCGCGCAAAGCAGCGGTGATTACGAGGCTGCCTGTGCCGGAAACTCCGGGCGGCCGCGGGGTCTGCTTGCGGCCGTCCGGGGGTTTCCCCTGGGAGGGGCAAGGGAGCGCTCGCTCTCTGCTCCGCAGTGGTATCTTTCCCCCCTTTGCGCTACCCGGGGGATCGCTTTTAGGGGAAGAGACGCCGACAGCGACGGGCCATGGCAGTGCCCGTCGCTGTCAGCTGTATTCGGCCTTCTGCTATATGCGCTCCCTTGAGGGGTCGCATGTACAGAAGTGTCCCTGCCGGCGCACGGGCCCAATGGCAGCGCCCGAGCGCCAACCGTGACTCGAGTATAAGCCGAGGTAGAGTTTTTTAGCTCATTTTTTGGGCTGAAAAACTCGGCTTATACTCAAGTATATACGGTAATTAATGGGCGACTGGGATGAATTTGTAAGCCGCCTACCGAGGTAGGCTTCCTAGAATACAGCGAAGTCACGAACGAGAAAAACGACGCCAAAACCAGTTCAACCAAAAGTATTGTATACTTATCTTGATGGACAAGTATGTTCAACACATTCCCCAAAATCACATGTACAAAGATGTAATTAATGTCCCTGTGCTACACAGCGCGCCGTCGGGAGTGTATTCTCCAGATACATATGTTTACTTACCCACGGGGTTCGGAAAAGCCGAACACCCTTTACCTTTTAATACCTTACAAGTCAGGAACAATTGTGTGTGGTGTAGTTCAAAGGCGCACTCGTGGTGTAGCACATCAGCTTACAACCTAAGTAACTTTACCCGCTATTCCCAAAAGATATATATATATATATATATATATATATATATATATATAATATATTAAAAACATACGGAGCCAAAACAAGCGAGCAATCGCAATAGTAACCCGTACTAAAGACAAACCCTCTCCAATGCTTCGAAACAGGAACCGTACTTGAAACAACACTTATGGCCTGACACCAAATCTAGCCCTAATTACAGGCCTGGAAATAGTTATAGGTTAGTTGGTGTGCACACGTTCAACCTGGGTCTACCTTGAAATTGCGGACAGTCACTGCTCTGAGATGAGGGCCCCTACCGTTGGAGTTGGATATCCAAGATGGTAGTCATTCCTCTCTGGCTCTGGATTCCGCAGAGTGTCCATTCCTTCACAGTGCTTTCCTTGCCAACAGCATCAATGCAGCCAGCCGAACTCTTCTCTGTCACAGGAGCTGATCACAGTTCATGGACTCAGAGTCAGGAGATCTAAACAGAGTTTGACCTCTGCCTGATCTCTGCATCTTATCACCTCTGCTCTCCAACATGATGCTATGCAGTAGGGTTAATTGCAACAGATAAGGCCCCATTCACATCATGTTTTGGCAGCCCATTTGTGATATCTGTTGGGATACCAGAATAATTTATCCTGATGGATACTGCAGCTGGGCAGTGACAGGGCCATTTATTTCTATATAGCAAACATAGTCCTAATTAGAAATATACAGTTTCTGCATCTGACAAAAACATGTGGTAGACCACGGGATACATTTTTACAGTATCCAAACGGATACCACATACACGCTACCAAAACACTGTGAATGGGGCCTAACTTATAAAGGACCCATGCATTTTTTTTAATCTGTGTGTCAGAACATCTTACTACAAATAGGGGAAAAACATTAACATTCTCTAGGAGATATGCAGATTTATTTTTCAGGCAATGCCCCATTTTACAAATCACACCCTCTCTTACAGGCCCCCCCTCTTTTAAGGGTATATTCACATGGCATTTTTGCGAAACATACTTTGGAGCGTAATAGCGCTGCAATACGCCCAAAGTATGGACCACAAATATGGTAGCTCATTGAGAGCTATGATTACCTGACGTTTTCCCTAATGCATATTCCAGGAGAAAGAAGTGACAGGGAAAATGAGTGAATGGGAATTTTAGCTGGCACAGAGCGTTCTAGAAGTATGCACTGGCCAGCACGTACTTCTAAAACACCCAGCATATTGCAGCGTGTACAAAACGCGCCACAATATAACATGTTAGCATACTCTTACAGGTCCCTCCTCATGACCATAAATCATGCTTGCCAACAGACTTGGATTGTGTCAGAGACCATTTTTTTGGGAGGAGGCAGAATAAACATACAGCATTTAAAAAAAAAAAATTATGGTGTTTACCATGTGGCATTAATGAAGTGTTAATTGTATTCTGTGGTTTGAGTACAATAATAGAAATTTTTTAAAACTCATGTTCTTATGTCAAAATATTCTAAGGGTACGTCCACACAAGGAGTAAAATTTACTCATTGGATTCTGCCAATGAAAATCACGTCATCTGATGCGAATTTCAATGAGTATTTTACATACATGTGGATTTAAGGTCATTTTTTTTACTTGTGGTTTACAGCCGCGAAATGAGTCCTATTCATTACTATGTGGTTTCATGCTTTTTCCATGTGGAATGCGACCAACGAATAAACATTTTTTTACAGCAAAAAACTTCCAGTCGACAACATGCGTGGTATGAACTACAACAGATATTTTGTATTAAGGTCAACGGGAATGGTTTACTTTCAGTTTTAGACAAGTATTTCAAGTCGTAATCTGCATGGATTCCAACCGGAAATACTTATCATGTGGATAGAGCTTAAAAGCCATAACTTCTTTTTCTGTGGATGGAGCTATGTGAGGGCTTTTTATTTTTGGTTAAAGGTGATACTTTCATTGGATACATAACAGTTTGTGATCATATTTTTGGGCTGCTTACTGGGGTTTTTTGGCGGTATTCACTGTATGCATTAAATAATAGGATCATTTTAGACATCAATTCTTGCTGTGTACTTTTCTTTTTTTACAAATTGAAGTGTTCATAATGGAGAATAAATATATACAGTATATATATTTAGAGATTTCTTCTTTCTGGTTTTTTGCTTTCTTTTTGTCCCGCTGTGGGACAAGAGTATGAAACTGCTTAATCACTTTTCTAATATAAAAAAACATTACTGCTCCCTTGTGCTGATCACCACTTCTTCCTAGGCTGATTTTTCACACCACCTTTTGTACAACCATTGTTAGCCTGCTCCAGGGCAGAAGTCTTACACAATCCAAATTACCTTGGCTCCCTATAGGATTGACATCTCTCACTGCCTATGCAGACCACCGTGAGTTGACTCCTCCCAAATCCAATAGTATTTTCAGCCAGCACTCCTTTAGTGACAGCATAGAGCTCCACAATCCGGTCTCTTCTACAGCTGAAGGTACTCTTAGCCAAGCACTCAAAAATAGTAGCAAAAATTTGTCAGCTCGTCATCTGCTCCTCCATGATGATCCCAGGGCTAGGTGACATCGCAAAGGAACTCTGTACCTTTGGAACCCCACAGTACTCCAGGTAACCCACCACTTCTCCATGGTCCTCACAGGAATCCACTGCATTCTGTTTGACACCACACCATTCTCCATTCTTTTTTACTCCACTGTCCCTCCTTTCAGCATTATAGTGCAGTACTCCAGTGCCACAACACACTCGCCAACATCAGCATCAGGTTTTTAATGGTCCTACATACAGTAACACTTTCCCTAAGCTGCCAGCCAGGGGAAACAATATTTCTGCTGTCAGCTACCAGTTAGGACATGGTGGTCAACTGCAAGGCATGGTGTTCTGCTCATCTATGAGGCTATGGACCTCTAGGTACAAATACACAATCCTAAAATTCAACATAACATACGTATACACAGTACACCATATTCACAATATACCGTATATATCAGGCAATAATAAACAATATGACAATGCAGTTAATAAAGTAGAACAGATCCAGTCTTTTCGTCTTAGTGGGGAATATGATGGTTATAACTCACTGTCAGTGAGTCATTCCCTATACAGAAAAAACAAGTTACAATGGCCTCAGGATACAATATTTTCCAAATACAATGGTCTTTTCTGGGAAATTGTACGTTGAATATGGTTTCAAGACACATGCACATGTGACTGGAGGATCAAACCAACTAACCAATGAATGGCCCTATTATCTTTTTTTCTGGTCTTTTGTGTTAAAAAGATTGGCCCAAGAACCCTGTCCTGTGATTTTTCCCACTTCCACACTCTCGCTGATGTTATTTGAAAGGAAGCGCTTTATGTCTGTTACTTAGTTTTCTTTAATCTCCATTTTGTATTATGTTGGTGATATTTTGTGGCTTTGAAACCAATTACCAGTTTTCATAAAGTTATGATTTCAACATCAATTTTTCTCCTGGAAAAAAGGGGTTTTCCACGATGTAATGTTGCTGGGATCCCCCAAAATGGTATTTAATCATTTTCAAAATATAGGATTACAAAAATTGCAGCTAGAGAGCTACAGGCTGCCTTTACCTCCCCTTATTACTTAAAAGCTTCTATTAGATCGACCTGACAACGCGGCCGGGCGGGCCAGACACACTTTATCTGATGAAAGGAGCTGAAGAAGTTTCAAGGCACCGGGTAGAAATTGTTGTTTTTTTTATAAAAATCCACTATTTGTAGTGTGATTATCGAGTTTTTCCCTGCTTTAACTGATGACGGGGGAACAGAAGAAGTTTTTCAACTGCCTGGGGAAAAGGTGTTTCTTTTGTTTTAAAAACCCTAGTTTTAGTTTGTTTATTTGAGTGAAAATTTAACCAACCCTTATGCGGGCCGTGCTCGGCTGTGTCTTTCAGCTCCGTGGCTTGTTTACATTTGTTTTCTTAGCAGATAAGGCACCCCTGGAAAAACCCCCTTTAATATCGTATGTTGTATATAAATCCAGCTCACCCGTCTTGTGGTTTGTAGGGATACATGGACAGACAGTGGACACAGCAGTTGCAATGAAATTGCAGATACAGATAAAGAAATGTTCAGTCTCCCATGGAATTAAAACGTCACAAATTTTTGTAAACACCCTTTATAAAAATGTGACACGGGCTTACATGTTTCGGGCCCCCTGAAAAAAAACCAGCCCTTAGTCATAGCTCATTCCCTAAACAGGTACTTGGGCAACTCAGGACAATGGGTATTGGGCACACTTGGTGAGACTTTAGGTGCCTCCACTCCTAGCAAGAGCTGGCTCGTCTTGGTTCACTTTCCAGTTTTTTTTATTTTAAAAAAATTACCCAAAGGTTTTATACGACGGGGCTTTCATACCTAGGCTACCCCCTTCCCCAAGCCCCTTTATGCACATGGGTTTTTCTGGGGGTGGGTCCCCAAGTGAAACAAGGAAGTAAAGTTGCTACCAATCAGAGCCTTTAGCTCTGGCTATTTTTGGGTCTTACGAGGCTTTGGGTGCCTCCTTTATGTGACTTTTAAAGAAAAACAAGAAGGGGCGTAGCATAGGGGGGGCAGGGTAGCAGTCACTCTGGGCCCTACAGCTGAGGGGGCCCCAAAAAGGAGAAACCCACATTTTAAGTGGCACATGGTAGCTTTTTGGGGCCCATTTTACTTTTTGCACTAGGGGCCCCAAAACTGAAAGTTAAGCCTCTTAAACAATCACCCCATGAGGCATGATGGTGAGCTAGAGGTTTCTCTTTTTGACCCCGTACAGAGTTTTCTTAAAAACCCTTGGGGGCCCTGGGGGATAGAATTCAGTGGGCCCTCCCAAAAAAATTTTAATCACACAGGAATGCTTTACCAACCCAAAAAAAAACACCACATGAGGCAATACCTCTAACCACCCGCATGTTTATGATTATCATTGCGCCACCTACATAAGGACATACCTTTACATCTTTTGGGCTCCTGCAAACCTAAAGATTAAATTTGGACGGCAGGGAAAAAAACAATTTCCTGCTTCAACATGGTTTTTAACTGCTTGCACATCCTAAGAACTATTAAAAGTCAAATAAATTTTATCCCAAACCCGGGCATTTCCTAAACCGGGGAAAAAATACACCCCCATGTTTTGGACCAACTCAACACCTATGTGCTGAATGGATAATTACCCACCCTGTACTGGGGGGGCCACTAATAATGGGTAACCAATGGATCATTTATTTACATGTGGCCATATAAAGTAATAAGGTAAGACCCCATGACAGTGCTTGCTTCGAGATGCAGCCAACTGGTTGAGTCAATGACTGAAAATCACTGCATTTATCTGGAACTCATTCCCTGCATTGAGGGACTTACATTCTATCTATTGCATGCACCTGCTTTCCAAACACAATTGTAACACTTTCAAACACGGTAAATCTCTGCCTTTTGGAATAAAAAGATGAAAAACTCTTTCAGTATTATTCCAGCTTACTCCATCTACTTCTTAACAAACAAACCTTGAACACGTTTTCCAATCTTTATCAATGGAACTGTTATGAATGTATTATTTTTTCTTTTCAATGGTTTTATAATGTCAGCAATTCTAAGCAATGTTCCAAAAATATAAGATACATTTGGCCATGCTCTCAAACAGAATAATATTTCAGTTTTGCAGGATAAGAAAGAGATGAATGTTAGCAAACCACAGATTTATGTGAAGCAAGTACAATGTATTTCTAATATTTCCAGACCAAGGTTGTTACAGCCTTTCTCTAAACAAGAGGTCGAACCGCGGGTAATCCTCACATTGCCTCTTTATATAATAATGTGTGTGCGTACCTTTAACTACATTCTTATTACTGCTTTAGTGTGTTAAGCAATGTTTGTGTTGTGGTAGCAGTGCATGCGTGCACCTAAGGTCATGATTGGAATAGACTGATGAACCGCTGCAAAATGCTGTGCCGCCGTATCCTATCAGAAGATTTGGCACCCCAGAATAAGAGTTACTGGGTGCCAGCTTGTGGGAAATTACATATGTGCAAATGTAATGGTTGGATATTGAAACACTGAAGAGCTCCACAATATCAGTGGCAGAACCGGGAAGACAGCTGGATAGAGGTAGGCAACCACTTAGGGCGCCGTTTCAAGTGTATGAAGCTGACATACAAGGTGGGTGCTGGCTGTTAGTTATGGGTGGCACCTGACTTTAGCAGCAGGGACCCAGGATAATTCCAGTCCTGGCAGCTCAACTACTTAGATGCCACGGTCAACACAACCATGGCATCTGGGCAGATATCATCTACATTTCAAATGGCTCTCCTGCAATGCAATTCCAAGGTGCCAATCATGGCAGCTGAGAGCCTGATAAAGGCCCCCATGTCTGCCATCTCTGTGCCCCTATTACATCCTGCTTTAGAGCTGTAATTGTATACTATTCTGCAAGACATTAGTATGACAGTATAGTGTTCAAGTAATCACACCCTTTGGTGGTCAAATACCCTAAGGGCTAGTTCACACGGCTTATTGCCGACGTAATTGTGGGGACGGATTTTGCCCCGCAAATACGCTGGCTGCCGTGCAGCGGGGACGGGGTGGGGGGCCGGCTACTCGTCGGCCCCATAGACACTCGTTATTTACGGCGCGTACACGCCGTAAATAATTGACATGTCACTTTCTCCCCACTTGGCGTATTCGCCGAGCGGGGAGAGGAGCCGTATTGGAGCGCAAATACGGCGCGCAATACGGCTGAAATCAGTCCCAGAATAAGCCGTGTGAACGAGCCCTAAGTGGACTAAAACTAAAAGGAAAAACAATGTTAACAATTTTTAAAAATATGATAACAAAAAATTAAAGTTTGATACACCCTGGTGTGATGGTGTAGCTTGTTAAGTTTTATTTGGTTGTCCAAAAAAACCGATTCCCCCTTTTTTCCCTTTTGGGGGGTCTGCTATGAATTGAAAACCCACATAGTAGCCGGGATTGAGATTCCCCCTATCATTCCAAGCTGCTTTACAACCTGGACGGCCCCGGAATCAACCCCTGACTTGGTTTTGATCACTTAGCACTGTTCGCTAGGGAAGAGGCTGCTAGAGACTGCCCATAGGTTATTCAAGCAAGGGGAATGCAAAAGAGGAAATAGCACTTGTCAGAGATTGTTATATTAGTTGGACTAAAAGTTCTTGTAAGCTTAGTTTTTTGGGGGATTTTAAAAAAAGGAAAAGCTAATTAGTTGCGATGAAAAACCAAAGGGCCTAAGTTGTTTTTGGGGGGAAGGAAGGGGCTAGGGTTTAGCCGGGACCAGAACCTGGGGCTAGGAGATTGAGGAGCTAGGAGGCCAGCACCTCTAAGAGATACCATAAGAAGAATTGGACTGGAGTCTTATGTGTGGACTTTATTGGCGCAAGGAGTTGAGTTACGGCAAACACCTCTAAGGACTTTTAGTAGAATATTTCTGCTGGAACTATCCTATGAATTTGTAGCGTGTTCCTCCTCTTACAGCAATAAATTTGGTTGGTGCTGTTCCCCAATATTTACACTTGTCCTGTTGACTGTGTTTCAAACAACAAACCCAGGGAAGCCCCCTCTTAACATTTTACAAAAAAAGCAAAGCAATATAAAATTAAACATAATTGATATCACTGTATCTGTAAAAGACCAATCTATTGATGTATCCCCTTATTTATCCCTAACAGCAAATGCCATTAAAAAAATATCCAGCTCCAAAGTTGCTTCACCTCCCCAAAATTTGGAAAAGAAAGTGATCAAAATGTCCATGAAAACTAAACCTCAGTCTTCAAAAAAAAAAAAAAAAGTCCTCACACAGGTCCATAGACGGAAAAAAAAAATTATTATTTGCAGAAAATGGCAAAGCAAATTTAAAAAAAAGCCTCCAAATCATGATGGCACAATTGTGATTTTCCCATTTCATAAATGGAAGGTGCAGTCACGGGCCCCGGGCATCTAGGTCAAGGGCCCAGAATTTAATTTCCATGGGGAAAAGAGGGCGGGGGCCATTTGGTCTATTTTCAATATCTTGTCCTGGCCTGTGGTTGGAGGTAGAGGATTGTCTTTGAAATACAGTATTCAACACCAAATGCATGTTTGTGCTTAGCAGGGCTGTTTTGGAGACCACTTGTGTAATAAGATAGCCCTAAGTTAGGCACCATGGAGCAAGTCAGTGGGCGACGAGATGATTGTGAGTGACAAGGAGCCTGAGAGAGGTTTTGTATAGCTCTTGCGAGAACAATGGTGTTTGAGTTGAGACCAGCGGATCCAGAGTGAGAGTACACAGTAAGGATCAAGAAACCTCACTTTGATAAGCCAGAGGGTTGGTAAATGAGACAAAAAAGGGGTAGGGAAAATTTTATCCCAGGGCCCCATAAAAAAGCCTGCAGAGACTAATCTGGACAGTGTGGGTGAAGGGCATATAGGTAAAAGAGGACATGGACTTCTGCTCGTAGTTTAACTGGCCCATAAAAAACCCGGGGATAACTACAGTGGGGTAAAGGGGCTAAAGGAAAAAAGGCAAACCTGCTCTTTTTAAACTGTAGACCAATTATTGCTAGTGAACCGCCCCCTTTTGGGAGGTCCAGGTATGCCCAAAAGTTGAAAATTATGAAGAAGGAAAAGATAATTACAGCTTCTGTGACAAGTTCAGGGCATTTAATGTACTGTGGCTGTTCCACTTTGTGTGAATGTAAGTAGATCTCTAAAAGAGCAGCATTGCTATCAAAAGGTGTTGGTTGTGAACTGTCTGGACAACCTTGAAGTTCAAACATTCCTCTTGTTGGATGCCAGCAGCAACCTTAAGTCTGACCATGACACGTGGGAAATTCAAGACCATTGTGCCGATAAGGCCAACATCATCATTTATTTATGGCCTGCGAAAGCTTAGACACAGAGAGCAGGAATGGACAAGGTTTGATCCCAAAAGAACCAGCTCACCTTCCCCATAGGCCAGCACAGGGGGCTCTGTGTTGGTGGCAAAGCTCTGACAGCCCTACCAAGGCACCTTAACCACCCTGCAAGACCCTCCAGTTGTCATTTGAGGGCAGCTAATGCTGATGTGGCTTTCAGTGAAAATACGTCTGACACCCCTGATCTAAGGCACTTGTGGTCTTACTTATGGTCCTCTGGGCTTTGGTAAGGGACCGCTATAGTGTTAAAGTTGATATTATGCAACTGTTTAAAACAATTTGCCAACCACATGTGACCAGGAATGCACATAGACACCACAATGCTCCACCGCAAGTACAGTGTATAAACCAATTATAGAACAAGGTAGAATTGTGGCATCTTCAAATTCAAATGTGCTTAATTCTAAGAAGATGCACACATTCTCATAGCCAGTCCAGGGGTAAGAGTCTCCAGCCAACGTCCGTTTACTTCAACATCTTTTTAAGGGGGAATTCTACGTTCCTAAAGG
>JAODAL010032317.1:0-47118 GCA_025379985.1 Phyllomedusa bahiana
TCACCCAACACAAGGACAGTCATTCTGTATTTTTCAATAACAACGATTTTCCCCTGTTGCCCGCAAAAAATTTCACTTCTTTTTACTTGTTAACAGCGACATCTAGTGGATACTGGCTGTAACATACATCCTCCCTTGCTTACCTTGTTCCCTGATCTGCAATACAACAGCGACACCTAGTGGATACTGGTTGTAACATACATGCTCCCTGATCTGCAATACAATAGCGACACCTAGTGGATACTGGTTGTAACATACATGCTCCCTTGCTTACCTTGTTCCCTGATCTGCAATACAACACCGACACATAGTGGACACTGGTTGTAACATACATTCTGGTCCCCATTGCTAACCATGTTTTCTGGTCTGCAATACCACAGCGGCATCTAGTGGACACTGGTTGTAACATACATTCTGGTCTATTTTATCAACCTCGCTCCCTCATCTGCAATAGAACTGAACTTTCTGTACAATGTAATATTACAAATTGTATCCTTTGGCCATAGAAGGACTCCTCCCAATAAACCGCCAATTTCCAGCGCCGTTATCTTTCTTTAGTGTCTAACACTGGGGACTACCTCCTTCTCCTGCCGAACAACAGCGTCATCTAAAGCCTACCATCAGGACAATTGTTCCGACATTTACCTAATGTGAATCTCTTCAAAGTAGTTCATCTGTCAACCTCTTAGCGGTCACCTCACTTACTGCTTATCCCGCAGGTCATGGATAAATTCTTTACACCTAGCAAGACAGTAAAGCAAAAGGAGAACCCGCCAAAAGCAAATACCTCTGTCCAGACTCCTGTCAGCACCCGTTCCAAACAAAAAGAGAACTTCCCATCCACCTCTAGAACCGGAGCTGCCATGACACAGCCCACTCCTGTCTCCCTAGTCAGGGACATGGACCATTCTTCTACTCAGTGGTCTCCTACTCCCACTTCTACACACTCCTCCCCATCAAGACACCTGCAAGCATCCGCAATTGTGCAAGAAGTCACTAGCTTGATAATGCCTCTACTTGACAAAAAGATCGATGCCTTCCAGACCTCGGTCAACTCGACCCTTGCCCAAATCGCGAGCTTAACTCAGAGTCACCGAATTGGAGACCCGCACCAATCTCTGAGACAGGTACCTCCTAACTTCATCAAGATGTATCTTCTCACGCCCGCCAACTCCAGCAGCTCCAGGATAAGATTGATGAGCTGAACCGCAGTCGCCGGAGCAACCTGCGGTTTGTGAGGATCCCTGAGACGATCAAGGGAGAGGACTTGACCAACTTCATAGCTGTTGATATTCCAGCTGCATTGGACGTCACGTTTCCTCAAGTGCTTCCTTTGACAGAGCGGGTCCATCGCATAGGTCCAACACCACAAGATGGCAATCGAAGGCCTCGCCCAACGATCGCCAAGTTCTTCCGCTATGTATCTAAGGAAAAAGATCTGCGGGCCTATCGCCAACAAAGATCCCTGGAGGTGCGCGGCCACAAAATATTGATATTTCAGGACTTCTCAGCCTCAGGGGGGTCCAAAGGGGGGGGTCGTAAGCTTTCACTTTCCCCTGCCCTGTAGGAATTTTTGGGGAGAAAAAATATTAATTCCAGTTATTTCCCCGGGCTAAATTAAAGGGTCAGTTCAACGACACACTACCTTCTTCACAGCCCCAGGGCCCGCCGAAACCCTCTTTGCGGGTAATCCTGTGAAGACTGAGAACGAACGCGTAAAGGAGACCCTCTGATCTCTCTTTTTTTCTTACTTGTTATAATGTTTTGTTTTTCTTTTTTTTCTTGTTTTTTTTTTCCCCTTTAGTTTTTTTAAGTTTTTTACCTTTCCTTTTTCTTATTTCGGGTCTAACTTTTTCCCCTGGGGGGGTGCGCGGTCCTCCCCCTTTTTATTATAGTCCGGGTTTTTTCGCCTCTTGCGGAAGGGTCGACTGGCTCTAAAAGCATCATCTCATCTAAGATGTCTCCAGAGCGGGGTTTAAAGGTAACTAACCCTTCCTTTTTAACCTTCACATCCCCACTACTGATAAACTCAAAATTTATTTTGAAAAGGGGGCCTAAACTGTCCAATTAAGCGGGAAGGATGGTGAACATATTAACGAACTCGCCCCCGACATAGCGTTCCCCGGGAACCCAGGGCAGGGGGGAGGGGGTTTGAGGAGGGCCCCAGGATCGGTCACTGCATCTCAGCAAACTTTTCTAGGAAGTCTAGGAGTGTTGCGATTCTTTTAAGAAACTCACTTAAGTGTACTGATCCTGAGGGCCGCTATCTGTATGTTAGATTACAGGTTGCGGACACAGCATATTCTTGAATTTTTATGCTTCTAACTCCCCTGCTCCAGAATTCTTTTCACAACTCTGTGATTTTCTGCTTTCCAAGCCCACTGATAATCTTATAATCGGTGGAGACTTTAACCGGGTTTTTCCCCCTATCTGAACGGGTCATCTCCCACTACCGTAAAAAACCCGCAAACCATTAAAGTTAATACATAGATGCAAAAACCCCCCACTTATGTTGTACCCCTGGGGGTACAAAAATTTTAAATGAGCATTTTACCCCTTTTTTTCTCGCAGTTCATAATACATTTTCACGTATTATTTTTTTTAATTCTGATTCACTTTTTCCAACAGGTTGAAAACCCACATTCCCCCGCCAAAAAAAATTTCAGATCATCCCCCTATATAGTGTCTGAAAATTGATTTCCGGACAAAAAAGGGAACTGGTTATTTCCATCGTACTTGGGAATTTCCCCCCAAAATTTTTCATTCCCTTTTTTGGATGAAAAAGGAAAATTTTGATGACTATACTTTCCCGGGTTTCTCTCTTTTCCCCTTTATGGCAAACGCCAAAGGGCGGTTTTGCAGGTCATGTTTTGGCATTTGTTTCTCTGATGCGAAAGGGGTAGAGACAGGCGTTACTCCCTTTACATGATAGTCTTCTGGGGGCCCATAGGACTATTTAAGCACACCCCGAATTCTCAAAAACAGCGTTTTTTTGGGACCCAAAACGTTTCGGGAGCTCACAACCTTACACAAGCTAAAGGGCAACTTAAACCCCGAAAAACCATTTTTTTGGGGGGGGGGTTGGGGGACCCTTCGGGCGCGACTTACAAAACCCCCACTCTTCGAAAAAATTCATCTTGAAAGTCACCCCCACGGGGGCCAGTTTGTAACAAAATTTAAACGCCAAAAAAACCCTTCATCTTTTTTACTGCTTGTATCGGGAGCAACATTCATCCAGGCCACGGGGGATTTAATTAACTTACTCAACCCCTCAAATTAACAACGGTCGGGGGAACATTTTCGGCCCCTATTTCACACAAAAGGTTAGGGTTTTGCTATTAATAAATTTAAAAACAAAAATCACCGGCCCAGAGGGGTTTTTTCCGGGGAGTAAAAAGATCTTCCCGGAGTTTTTGGTCCCATCCTGAAGTCCTTAATGACATTTTTGCAATAACACTCCGGGGGAAGCTTTTCGGGAAGCCCGAACAGTGCTTATCCCTAACCCGGGGATGACGGGGGATGGGGGCTCTTACTGCCCCATATCCCCCTCAATACTGACTATAAAAATTAGCCAAAATTCTGCCGACAGAATCAGGCTTCCCCCCCCAGCTCTTACCCCCAAACGAAAGGGGGGTTTTTGTGGGGGGAAAAACCCACTTATTTCGGGATACCCCCACACAATTGCGGCGACAATTGCTGCTTCCAATCCTACCCTTTTCCCACTACTTGCTTCTGGCTTAACCCCGAAAGGATTTAAATCCATATTTGGGAAATTCTTAAAACCTCCTTGAGGCAGGGGCTTCGGAAACCTTTCTTGACTTTCTTATTGTTTCAACTAAGCCCTCCAAAATTTCCTTCAATTAATGTTTTAAAAAACTCACCGCCTTTTTCTCTATTTCGGGACCAAAGGGGGTTGTCCTTTTTCCCCCCTTCTGTTCGATCTCACCTTGGACCCTTTTCCCACCATTTACAAACTGGGGGGGATTTCGGCATTATGTTGGCAGAAAAGAAATTTTTTTATCACATTTTCGGAGATTCTGCTTTTTGTCTCAAACCAAGAGACACTCTCGCCCGCACTCGCGGGGTGGGAAAAGAAGGGGCACTTTTTGGGGTTTAAGGTAATCTTACAAAGGAGGGGTTTACTACTAAGAGGCCCTTCACCCCCTTATGGACGCGCAACTTTGCGTTTTAAAATTGGGGAGAAAAACTTCCATAACCTTCTCGGAGTCCAATTTTTAGGTACCCGCTAAACTATACTCGGTAAATCTTTTAACTATTTATAAAATTTTTTCCCCAATGAGAAAATTTCTGCTTGGTCAGGGTTCACTTACATTTGGGGTAGAGCCCAATCTTTTTAAAAATTTGGGGGTCTTCCCAGGGGTCCTGTACCCTTTTTTGAACCCTTCCTTGTAAGCGCCTCGGGGGGAAAAATTAATTTAAAAGGTTTGTCCGCCTCTATTGGGAAAGCCGACCCCGTGTCCCTTATATTGTTTAGCCACCCAGGGCCCATGTGGACTAAATTTTCCGGATACTAAACGCTTCAACCTTTTGTTGCCAACATGTGTATCCTAAGAATGGATAACGGGGTCAAATAATTTTACGCCAGGGGATTTGGAGGCAAACTAAACCCCCCTACCCCCCTGTTTAATCTTTAATCTTTCGTTTGGTGCCTACCTCAGGGGATTAGAGAGAACCCGTTTTTCATGGCTTCTTGGAAACAGGGGGTGCCCTTTGTAGACAACAGGGGGCTATCAGCGGAGTTTTCCCTGGGCCTCAGATTTCTTCAAAACCCGCCTTTTTAGAAGGCAAAACCCACTCACTTTTTTAAATACGGGCTATAGGGGGGTCACTTAGGTAGGGGATCTGGTAGATGTTCGGAAAGGAAGGTATTGTCCTTAATTTGCTTTTTCACTAAATTTATTTCAACGCTCCATCCTTTCCATTTTTTCAACATAAAGCTATGCGCGTGGTGTTAGTCTTTGGGGCAACTGATTGGGAAGACACGACCTTTATTTGCTCTCCGGGGTCCCAGCCCCCGAGACAGGTCTCAAGTTTCTTTTTTATCTCAGGGCCCATTAAAAAGGATCAGACCCTCAGGCCCTAACAGATGGACCTCGATATCCCCAACTTGCTATTGAAGATTTACTATGGCACACTCCCTATAACTAAAAAATACCCTAGCATTTTCCTAGGGGGAAAGTCCTTAAAAATTTTTTCACCGCGGGTTTTTATCACCGCACCCTAATTTTTTGATGGGAGGGACCCCTTTTTACCGCTTGAGATGCGGGGAGAGCATCGCGGATTTATTCCTTGTTTTTTTTGGGAAATTTTCCAGTTTAATCAACCTTCTGGGGAGAATATACCCCCCTTCCCGAACCAACATTTTTGACGTTCCCTTCTCCCAATGTGGGTCTTTTTGGAATTCTAAACCCAAAAATTTCGAGTCTCACCCCACACCAAAAAATTATTATCATCTCTCAAGCTGCATGCAAAAACCATACTTCAAACGTGGATAGGCCCCACTACCCTTCACTAGGCTTTTTTTTTAGAAAAAAAAATCTTTTCTGCTGCGAATGGAGGGTTTATCTTTTTTACAGAAAGAACAAGATTTTAAGGATTTTCCTAACCCGCACCCATGATTTTTAAAATTTTCCTGATCATATAAAAGCCCTCAACCTCGCTTTTTAATACCACCTGGATTTGGAGTGTCTGTGGAGGTCAACCCCCGATATTAGATAATCTCCACCCTGCGAGGGGGAAATGACAATCACTTGTTTGTCCCCTTCCCCCCCACCTTTTTCGGGGGGGGGACCCCGGCGCCCCCTGGATTCTTTTTCCCCTTTTTTTCCCTCTTTCCCCCCGCCCTCCCCTTTTTTTTTTTTCTTCCCTCTCTTTCCCCCAGGTGCTCCAGGGATCTTATCTGAAGAAGTTAATTTTTAGAAAAGGAACTGCCTTTTTCCTGGGTTTTTTGCCCTTTTGCCTGATTTGACATTGCTTGAATTAGGTTTGAAAATTTTTTAAAATGTTATTTTGTTCTATAATCAGTCCACATTGCTGTTATTTTTTTTCTAATAATTGTAGTTTCTGTTCAGATTTTTCATATTTACAGATTTTTAAATGCATTTTTAACTCCCCTTAACACCCTTTCCCGGCATTCCCCCCCCATCCCTCCCCCTTTCCTGATCTCCCTTTGTTGTTCCCCCATGTTGGGGGTATTGTTTGTTTGTATCTATTAATCTTAAAACACTAATAAAAATAACGTTAAAAAAAAAAAAAAGTATAATCAAATAAAGTATCACATTTTTCCTGCATGATGAACTTAAAAAGATTCCCAGAATTGCTTATTAGCCATGTCGCTTCCAAAACAATTTGGAATAAAAAATTTAAAACTTGCATGCATCTTAAAATAGTAGTAATAAAAATACTCTTCATCCTGCTAAAAGAAGAACCAACACAGGTCCAAAGATCAGAAAATAAAAAAGTTATTGCTCTCAGAAAGAGGCGATGCAATACATGGCAAAAACACTATCAATTTGGTACTGGTGGAATCATACTGACGTTTCAGGTAGATAAACTGTCACAAAGGGATACCAAAAACCAAACCCCCCTGAGAAATGGTGCACTTTTTTTTCCAGTCTAACCCCACAGAGAATGTTTTTGGATTTCACAGCACATTACAATAGTAAATGGGATCCCTCTTCTCTTAAAACATAACGATGCCAGTGTTATACTGTTGGGATTTATTACATTTATTTGGGGTATAAAAAAAAACCTGGGTTTGCGGGTTTTAAAATTTAAATATCCCAAAATTTAGGGGGGAAAAAATTTGCCGATTTTTGCAGTTAAAACCCGGGCTGTTCACTGTTTTGTTTGGGTTTAAAGCATATTTCTACCATTCAATGCAGATTTAAAGTTGTCTTTTGCCCCCCCGGGTCCTAACGCCCCTACTACATACAAAATTATCACATTTTCCCAAAAAATATAAACACCCCATCCTAATGGGACACAAAAGCGCCTAGAACTTTCGTAAATTTAAATTTTCCCATTATACTGAGCAAGCACATGTGCCTTATTAGACACCCTGAATTTAAACTTAGCCTGTTGAAATAACCATCTTTTGAACTGGACAGAAAGAGGCATCTCTACGGTAAAGCACTTAAACGCAGTCCAAAAAAAAAGAACCAAACAGTTAACCATTCCAGTTCCCCCATTCCTTACTTCATCAAGGTAAAGCTTTTAAAAGGGAGGTTAGACAACTTAGATCAAGAATTTCATACCAACGCTTTTGATGAGATTATTGGGCCGTCCTCGAGCAGACACACCCTATCAATAATTTATACAAAACTGAGGGTTCCCGATATATATAAGTGGAAAGACAGACTTTTCTCAAGCTGGGATGGTGTTTCCGAATTTGGGGATCCCGCAGATTGCACTGGAGGGCTGGAACAAAGTTTGTAAAGCAGTGGTCAATGAGAAATGGGGAGAATCCCATTTCCGTTTTCTACATCATGCAATTTATGGCTTCAACATTCCCCCCATTCTCAGGCACCACATCACAAATTAGCCTGCCCAAAGTGTCTCTGCCCTATGACAGACATGATCTACGGAATGTGGGACTGTGATAAATCCCAAGACTACTGGAAACATATGTTGTCCGTTATAAAACAAGCTTGGAGCGTCGATCTCCCCCTTTTTCCGGGACCCCTTTTATTCTATGACCTCTCGGCTGTCTCCAGTCACCATATCTTACTACATATTATTTTATTAGCTGCAAGAGGTGTCTGCTGGGTAAGTGGTTGTAGGAAGACACTCCAAGTATAAAGGAGATATTGACATAAGCCAAGGGTTACTTACGTATAGAGCAAATGGAAGCAGAGTTAGCTAAAACCACCAAAACGGAAAACCTATTTTTGAAATGGGGCCCTTTTTTGGAGAAATTTTTTAAAAAGAGGAACTAATCCTTTTTGTTGCCCCTTTATGTCATACCAAATGGTATATGGAAAATTATCTAGCAGGGACACTGGGGATCTTTATGCTTTGGTTCACCCTGGGTGGTCGCATGACAGCAGTCTTGTCAGGGGGGGAATCTAAGACAGTAAGGCATAGAGAGCTGCGCTTAAGACCCAGCAGGCTATTTATACTAATTGCTGATCCTTAATATGAACAATAGAAGTGATACATCTGGTGCTATTTTATTTTACTTTAGTTGGAATTTCTACTCCAGTTTCTTTTGAAACGACTGGGGACATTTTTTGGAGGTGACACATTGTATTTAGTATTGATCGACACACATACTCTTTGACACTGCTTTTCATTGGACAAATGATTGAGTGTGTACAATTAAACGGTTTTTATTGTTACCATAGATGTGTACAATGCTAATGGTCATTCCCATGTCTGTTATCACATTTTTGTATATGCTTTTGAAAATCTCAATACAAACATAGTTAAAAAAAAAGAAAACAGTAAATTAAAAAAGTACATATCCTGCAAAAAGCAAGCACTCTCACAGCTTTGTAGATGAGAAAACTAAAATGACAGAAAGCAGAAAGTAAACAAAATGAACATGGTGGACACAAAAATTGCCACCATAGAAAGGGGTTAACAAAAATGTAGTGTACCTTATTTGTAGTGGTGACCCCATGCTCATTCTGAAGTTACCATAAAGTTGATGGTTCATTTCCATTTTTTGCTGTATTACACAATATAGACCACTTTATTGGGGAAAAAAACGTCTAACAACTTTTCCTGTTGTCTTTCAGCTCCTAGATCTTCAAATGCAATACATCTTTTAACTGTTTAGTAGGGAAGTCTGCTGTAGGTATTAAGTCAAGTAGCCGAAAGCCCTGAATATTTCCTTTTTGTACATTGTGAATTATGGGTAGATGGGACTTTAGGGAAGGTCGATCATTTATCTGTATGTTCCCAGTAGTGAAAAATAGTTAACATGGATATAAGCCAAATGTTGGGGACCATATCTCTTAAACAATATTTTCCACACCTGTCAAAAAGGATTGGTTAAGACTGCGAACAAGAAACAGTTGTGTATGAAATGTGTTACACTTAGGACATGAGGTGATTATTTGGTAGAAAAAAAAAGGTTGGGGAGAAAATTAAATGCTCGGCTGGCCCTTTGAACTATTCAGGATGGAGTGCAATGCCATAGTTTATTTATTGTGGTGTTACCGGCTGATATTCATTCACTTTTTATCTTTAAACCCATCTCAGGGTCCTTAAGTTGGTGACACCATTTTTTAAAAACACACTTAGGTGGGTAGTTAGAAGCACCCTTACTGAAGTCCATATATGGAAGTACAAAAAAAAAATATTAGTCTATTTTCTATTATTAGAAAATGGCACCATGGCGAAAATCTGAAAAATAGAACATTTTTGGATTTTGTTTATGGCACCAAAAACCTACAAAGTTTGGTATTTCTGGATTTGTATCAACCTGTAGAATACAGATAACACATCATCTATACAAAAGATTGAACGACATAAAAACAAAACTCCTACAAACATGGTGCAAAAGTTTTTTTCACATTTTGCACCAACTTAAATTTCCAGTATATTCTACGGTATGCTGAGTGACACCATTAAAAGTACATCTTATCCCGCAAAAAAAAGCCCTCTTATGGAGAACGGGGTTAATCATATGAATCTATTTCTTTAAGAAGGAAATAATAACAAAGAGGTATGGAGAAGAGCTTGTTATGTCCCATAGTGAGCTCAAGGTCGCCTCTAGTACATATGATGAGTGATGGCTGTTTTTATATGTCTATCAAGATGTGATTTAAAAAAAAATTAATTATGTTTGATGAACAGCAAGATTTGGTTTCAGAGTAAAACATTTGCTATTATTCTCAACATGAAAATGGCTTCTCTCCTGTGTGAGCTCTTTGATGTCTAACAAGAACGGATTTTAGAGCAAAACATTTGCCACATTCTGAACATGAAAATGGCTTCTCTCCTGTGTGAGTTCGTTGATGTCGAATAAGAGTTGATTTCCTACTAAAGGATTTGCCACATTCTGAACATGAAAATGGCTTCTCCCCTGTGTGAGTTCTTTGATGTTTATCACAAACTGATTTCTGAGCAAAACATTTGCCACATTCTGAACATGAAAATGGCCTCTCTCCCGTGTGAGTTCTGTGATGTTGAACAAGGTTTGATTTCTGACTGAAACATTTCCCACATTCTGAACATGAAAATGGTTTCTCCCCTGTGTGAGTTCTTTGATGTTTATCATGATCTGATTTCTGAGAAAAACATTTGCCACATTCTGAACAAGAAAATGGCTTCTCTCCTGTGTGAGTTCTTTGATGTCTATTATAATCTGTTTCATGGGTAAAACATTTGCCACATATTGAACATGAAAATGGGTTCTCTATTGTGTGAGTTCTTTCATGCTGGACAAGCCTCGATTTCTTGATAAAACATTTGCCACATTCTAAACATGAAAATGGCTTCTCTCCTGTGTGAGTTCGTTGATGTTGAACAAGATGTGGTCTCTGAACAAAACATTTCTCACATTCTGTACATGGAAATGGCATATCTCCTGTGTGATATCGTTGATGTTGAACAAGATTTGATTTCCTGTTAAAAGATTTGCCACATTCTAAACATGAAAATGGCTTCTCTCCTGTGTGAGTTCTCAGATGTTTATCATGAACTGATTTCTGAGTAAAACATTTGCCACATTCTGAACATGAAAATGGCTTCTCTCCCGTGTGAGTTCTTTGATGTTGTTCAAGATTTCCTTTCTGACTAAAACATTTGCCACATTCTGAACATGAAAATGGCTTCTCTCCTGTGTGAGTTCTTTGATGTTTATCATGATCTGATTTCTGAGAAAAACATTTGCCACATTCTATACATGAAAATGGTTTCTCTGCTGTGTGAGCTCTTTGATGTCTATTACAATCTGTTTGATGAGTAAAACATTTGCCACATATTGAACATGAAAATGGTTTATCTCCTGTGTGATTTCTTTGATGTTTATTACAGTCTGTTTGATGAGTAAAACATTTGCCACATATTGAACATGAAAACGGCTTCTCTCCTGTGTGAGTTCTTTCATGCCCGACAAGCCTCGATTTCTTGGTAAAACATTTGCCACATTCTGGACATGAAAACGGCTTCTTTCCTGTGTGTGTTCTTTCATGTATAGCTAGACTTGGTGTCTGAGTAAAACATTTTCCACATTTTGAACATGAATATGGTTTCTCTCCAGTGTGAAGTCTTTCAGGTTGCTCAAGTTGTGATTTCATGGTAAAACATTTGTCACATTCTGGAGATGAAAATGGCTTCTCTGGTGAGCGAGTTCTTGGATGTTCAACACCCCTTTTGTTTTGCATAACAGTCTGTGGGGAATCTTTGGTGAGAATAGGTGAGGGTACATCAGAGATAACAGCTTGCTGTTCACATGTATCTTGGGTGATACCACCATCATCTGCTTTTAAAGCTGACCCTTTTAAATCCTGGTAAATTCACCTGTCAAGAATAATACATATTTTATTACTTTAAATTAATATAATAGCTGTAAGTTATATCGATAATATTATTTATAACATTTCTATATAACGAAGTCCTTAAAAATTTCAGGGCATGTAGCAAAATTAAATAAACTGATTACCACGGTGGTAGCAAAACAGTATTAACACCAGTAGATTGGGATGTTTGGCCACAGGGCTGTTCTTTGCAGTGTAAAAGTCAGCATCTTCATTAATTCATGTATCAATAGTCACTACTACATCTAGTTACAGTACTTATAAAGGGACTGATATGATCAGTGGTGCTGTAAGCAGCAGTCAGCTGTTACCATCAGCGGGGTGATGAGCAGCAGTCAGGTTTTCATTTTGTCTATCTTGTGTGCTTTGTTTAAGAGTTGTTGCAAGGCAACTACTCATATGATTTTGTACATCAGCTAACCATGTGATGCAGCCTTGATCGTCAAGAGAAGAATTGATTAATTGCTGGTACCTATTGCTCTGTCCTGTGTATTGTCAGTTCAATTGTGTCAGGCTGTTTTTTGTTGTTTGGCCTAGTTTTGGACTTTGTATTTTTTGAGAAATATAGATTTGTAGATTTGGGGTTTGTCTATTTTATGTTTGACTCTTCTAGACTCCCTAAATCCTAAGGTCACTTGCTGCATAAGGGTCAGTTGTAGCTTAGGGACATATCTGAGGAAAGACTTTAGGGTTCACATCAAAAGAAAGAGGTTCCAGTGTTATGGGTAATCATAGGATGAGCTTTTGAGGGATATAATTAATGACAGTTATTGCTATTACTTTCAAAAAGAAAGAGACATGGACTCACTCTTAAAAGGCTTCTTTCAGCTGTGCTTCCAACTTGTGGTGTTTATTGCTCTGTGTCTGCAGCTTGGATCACTCGACGGCTAGTCCGATATGTGCAACATCGCTTGGATAAGGAAATCCATAATCCAAAAGTGCACCATAGTAACATAGGCACAACTTTATTTATTCGCAACAAAATCCAAGTAAAGTATGAGTAGTCACATAGGATGTTTAAGTTAAAAACATGAAGAAATTCCGTCACCGTTCTTAATGCGTTTTCGTAGCCTAGCGGCTCATTGCTTCTACATAGATACAACGTTTATTGAATATACACCACCAGGATGTATAAAAACTATGTTCTTGAGCAATTAATTGTTACTTTCAATCACTATGTTACATCATGGTCTAAGCATTAACTCATTGAAACATCCGGACTCCAACCGTCTCTTTGACGGCGGACATCTCAGGTAGTTCGTCTGCAGCGACGTCCCAGAGCATCTCCTGCGAGCACCAGGGAGCGAGGGCAACTTCAGCTCCCCGGTGCTTTAACCCTTTGATTGCTGTGGGTCATCACCGCAGTGCAATCAAAGGATTTCCCTGCTCTGTCGGGTGATCGGAACACCCGGTGACGTGACAGAGCCCGGGGAATGGCTGCACAGTCAGCCCTGGGGACCAAGAGTAGCACCTGGGCTGTCTATGTAACAGGCCAGTGATCAGGCCAGACTGTGAGCTGTCCTGATCACTGCCTGTGTTGGACTGACACAGAGTATAATGTATTAGCATATATGAATATGCTAATACATTACTAAGTGGAGGGAAAAAAAATGTAAAATAGTTCTCCCTTCATGGGATTTTAAAAAAAATAAAATAAAAAATAGAAAGAGTGCAAAAAAAATAAAATAAACAATATTTAATAAAAAATAATTGTGCATATACTACACACACAAAAAAACCTACACATATTAGGTATCCACACGGAGTTTGTTGCAATGTGTGCAAATTTGCAAAAAAACAGAATACATTGGGGATATGTCCAAGGGAAAAGTGTTTCCTATAAAAGATTTTTTAAAATGCGAAAAATATGTGGGGAGCACCATCCGAAAAATAAAAGGTAGAATAGCGGTGCTTATAAATAGCATACAGAAAACACATGCACAAATGTCTGGAGCAGCATGCTGGCTTCCTAAGTACGTGTTCAGGAACCCTATAGGGGAGGGGATTGGAAAACATTTGGATCCTGTATCTTAATTCCAGAGCCCCATGTGGATATAGTTACAGAACAGACCTTTTTATATTTATTAATGGATCTCAGCCAGGGTTTGAACAGAAGTGGATTACATGTAACATTCTTTCGTTTTGCATCAGAATTAGTGCAGGTAGCAATAAGTGGGGCAAGTCTCCTTTATGCTAGACCAGATGTAACATAGTGATTCAAAGTAACCAACAATTGGTCGATACATGTTTTATAACTAATATATATATGTAATGTCATAACCTATAGATGTGAGCAAGAGCCGCATAGACAGTTTTTAACTACCGTGTTTCCCTGAAAATAAGACACCCCCGAAAGTAAGACATAGCAGAGGTTTTGTTGATTTTCCTAATACAAGGCACCCCCCGAAAGTAAGACATAGTAAAGTTTTCGTTTGAAAGCATTCCCGAACAGAACACATGCAGATGGGATTCTTTTTATAACACTGCTGTCGTCCCCCTACCTTCACAATCTGTTGCAGAGCAGCTGCATGCGGAAATCTACATGAAGACTGTCACCTGTGTCACTGATGTTCCTTTCAGCAGCCATGACAGTATGCTCTGTCCCTGCTGTGTGATTCTGCTGTAATGAGCTCCCTCTAGTGGCCGGAAGCTGCAATACTGTCCCTGCTGTACAAGTGGTTCCAGGAATTGTTGTGGGAGATTGCTGCTGTACAATACAGTCCCCAGGCAGGGTATGTGAGCCAAGTACTGTACTGTACATTACAGCCCTTTATATTTTGTATAGTGTATACAGTAGATAAAAAATGTTCATTTTTTTTGTTCAGCAATAAATGTGAATTCTTCTTCATTGAAAAAAAAAAATAAGACGTAGCGCATCTTTTGGAGCGAAAATTAATATAAGACACTTATTTTCGGGGAAACAGGGTATGTCCTATGTTCCTACTCTTGGATTTTATGTGAAAATAAAGTTGGCTTTTTACCTGGGAACTGGATCGTGGATTTCCTTATTCAAACAATATTGCTATTACTCTCCCTTTCCTGCAGTGTACCCGCATTGAATCCTGACCAAACTGTGCACCTGTCTTCATCCGTCCTCTGTCTGGATTATCTGGTGGTGAATCTTTTTATTGATATGCTTCGTAAAACTAATTTCATGTGACTGTTGGTGTACTTCTCTGTGTGACATCAACCTGCAAGTCATGGATATTAGGTGGTGTGCATGCAGCTCATACACTCCCTGACTGCTGCATTCTTTTCAGCATAGAGCAGGGCTGAGGGCGGGACCAAAACGATCATATGTACAGGACTGTATTTAAAATATTTGCTGCCCTAGCCAGTAAGTTAATACACCCCACTGAGGGTACATCTTTGGATTGTGGTGGTTGCATGGCCACATGCGATGACTTAATGGTGCACAGTTTTTAGATAATAATGCAGTTTTGTGGGCAGTATTGTGTGGACATTGGCCATGCGGCCCTACATTAGTCATTTTTTTTTGTAGCTTCCCTTTAGTTTTTATATGCAGCAGCTACCAGAACAAGGATGGGTGGAGGGATGTTTCAAGCTGGTACTGACTGGCGCTGCTTAGAACTCAAACACTTATCTTTGCAGCCTGGCCAGTAATGGTTTTACTGCATGTAGTACTCTCTATGGTACTGTGTCACGGGTGCCACACGACCCTCAGCCCGGGTCGTAGGCGCATCTGTGCTTCCTCTCTGGTGAGCGGCGCCGCGACCCGTATGTAGGGCCGTGGGCGCGCTCGCTCCGCTGCTCAGTCCCCTTCTTACTTACCCAGCCTCATCCTGCCGAAGTCTCTGCTTCCCGGCGCGCGCGTCCCCGACTCCGGGGCACCGTTAAATTTAAATGGCCAGCGCACAAGTAATTTCCTATTGCCGATCGCTGCCCCTATTTAAGCCTACTCCTTCCTGATCCATTTTCCGAATCTTTAGTGCCTAATAGCCTATAGAGAAAGCGTTTCCTTGAGCCTTTTCCATTATACCGCGCACCGTACCATTTGACTCTGTCCCTCAACCACACACCATTGCCTCTTGTCCGGACCTTACTCCCTGTCCCCGACCACGTCCTTGTCTTACGATTTTGTACCATGCTACGCCTCAGCTGCAACGCAAGCAAGTCACGTCAGGGGTAACAACCTGGAAGTTTCCTGCCACAGCAAGTCCATCCCGCTTTGCTGCGGGCTCTGGTGAAAACCGGGACCTACTTAGATTCCGCTCCCTGGCGTGGCCGCTACCATCACTTGTGGTGGTCCAGTGGATCCACTACCACTGTCTGTGACATACATCAATAGTGTAAACAAGTGTTCAGCAGCATACATAGTACTACATGTGGGGAAACCACCAGCGGCCAGGGTGCTTAAAGGGGTGCGGATGATAATAAACAAATGAGAAGAAATGGCAGTACCAAACACTCCCTCCCCACCCCAATAAAAAAAAAAATTGTTACAATGATGCCCACTGAAACACTTCTCCCTAAGGCAACCAACCTCCATTACTTAGTGACACAGCCCTGCTTACATGAAACAGTCATGGCTTTGGGGCACGTGTAAGGTTAAATTATCATATGTATTCTTCAATATCTTATTGCATTTGTTTTGTTTTTTTTAAGACAAAGCTGGAAAAGGAAACAAATCCATTTTCATCACTGGTAAGAGAGTGTTGGAAGAGCTGAAAAAGGTGCAGGCAAGAAAATGTGCAGCAGTGTCCTCCACAAGCTATCAATGTCTGTTTCCAGCCCCAAGCTAGAGCTTTATAAAAAGTATATTCCATACAGAAGAATTTTGGCCATTTCTATTCAAGATTGATCTACCCCTTAATTCCTTAACGACCGCCAGCCGACTTTAGACGTCGGCTGGTGCAGGTCGTTCATCTGCAGCAACATCGGAATTTGCGGCTCCGGGAGCCGCAGCAGCACTGAGATCAGGTCTGTACTACACAACCCTGATCCCAGAGCATCTCCTATGAGCACCATGGAGCGGGGGAAACTTCCGCACTCTGGGGCTTTAACCCTTTGATTGCCGCTGTTCATCACCGCAGCGCAATCTAAGGGTTTCCCTGTTCTGTCGGGTGATCGGAATACCCGGTGACCCGTCAGAGCCCGGGAAACAGCTGCACAGTCAGTCCTGGGGACCTAGAGTAGCCCCAGGACTGTCTGTGTAACAAGCCAGTGATCAGGGCAGACTGTGTGCTGTCCTGATCACTGCCTGTGTCAAACTGACACAGATTATAATGTATTAACATGTATGAATATGCTAATACATTACTGTGTAAAAAAATTTAAAAAAAAATACAGAAATTTTTTTTTAAAAAAAGAATAAAAAATAATAAAATAGAAATAAATATTTAATAAAAAAATAATATTGCATACATTACACACACAAAAAAAAAACTACACATATTAGGTATCCACACGACCATAATAACCTGTAGAATTAATCTAACAGTTATTAACTGTGAAATGTTAATGGTGTAAAATAAAATGTTAAAAAACAAAAAAATAAAAAAAAATCTGCAATTATTTATAAGTGAACTTAAACTAATCTCTCATAAAGTACAACTTGTCTCGAATAAAACGAGACCTCATACAATTGCGTCATTGAAAAAATAAAAAAGTTACAAATGTTAAAATGCAAGGAGGCAAAAACTAAAAAAAAAATTCTGGTCATGAACTACTTTTCAGGCGTTAGACTTAAAGGGGATGTATCGCTTCTTTAGTTCAGCTGATTCATACTGCTCTCAGCTTCTCAACTCTAGAAATGCAGGGGCGTTTCTTCCCCTCCCAGCTGGGTGACATCATCCCCCCTTCACTGTTCATGCTGGCTCCTGAGATCCCTTGGCCCCCCTCTGAGTCCACATGTCACTGTGTCTCTCCCTATCAGTCTTATTCTGTAAGATCTGTATACATACCAGAGGCTGCATTCAATCTAGACTGAGCACTAATCTCAGCTTTCTATGAACGGCACAGATCTCCCTTCTATGCAGGAGAGGCAGGGATCGACACACAATTGTGCTGTTTCCTGATTATAGAAGCCCTGCAGTGTTATTCTGTTTCTTCTGGCTGTGCAGAGTGAAAATGTGCCAGTCCCTTACTTTGAGTGAAAGGCAGGAATGCAAGCTCCGTGAATACAGCCGACCAGGGGCCGAACAGAATGTAAATGAGCTCTCAGCTAGTGAAATGCAAGGAGGAGGGATCCGACCAGCACTGGATATCAGTGTAAACAGAAACAGAAGATAAGGAAAACTGTGAATACAAGACAGCTTTGCTAATGACATCTAATTGCAAAGTTACTTGTTTTCACTGTCCCCTTATTCTGAAGACCATTCAATGAAATGATACAACCCCTTTAAGGGGTTCATTCCAAAAGATCTGATACATAATATAGGAAGCAGGAACTTTGGGCCTCACTGTGTACAGCAAATACAGAACCGCTCATCTATAAAGCACTGTACATACAGTAATTCTGTATTAGACAGAGCCCCAGAGGCTTATGGGATATGTTGCTGTTGTCCTTAGGAAAGGGTGATGAACAGAACAGTCAGGGATAATGAATATTATTCATTATTATAATTATTATGCATAATTTACATAGCGCGGGTGATCTCTGGACCCAGGGTATCGTGAACTCCTTGTTGACAGCAGCAGCAGCTAGTGGTCAGTGGTGGCCATTTATTATATTATTATTATATTGCTTTAAGGAGTGCTAGCCTGACAGTCATGTAATATGGCCTCCACTTCAATGATTATTAGGCTACAGACAGAGGCTACTTTCTATATATGGCTAGAGTCGCTCATCCACCAGAAAGAGCACGGAGGCTTCAGAGGCTGAAGGACCGAGGAACACCCTGTATACAGCACTGAATATTAACAATGAAAGTGTTTTTAAATACCAAAGAAGCCGCCACATCTACCCAGTTATATAACGTTTTTGGCACAGGAGGACACACCTGAGCTAGAGCAGGTGTTGAGGAGGTCACCTAAGTTCGTTAAGGGAAGAAGAGGTTTGTAGAACCAAGAGTGGTTATCAAACTTGGGATTATTTAGTTTGGAGAAAAGATGGCTTAGGGGCGATTTAATCACCAAGTACAAATATGTGAAAGGACAGTACATGGATCTCTTGAGTGATCTCTTTACACCTCAATCTATAACCATGACAAGGGGGTGTCCTTTATGTCTAGAAGAAAAGAAGAGACGGAGAGAGAACCCCAACTGCTCCCTAGTGCATTAAAATATTACAGGTAGTCCCTGGGTTATAAGTGGGATATAGACTGTAGATTTGTTCTTAAAGGGGTTTTGCCACAATGTCTTTTCTTACCTCCTGCATCCAGCTCTTCAGCTCTGTGTGCACAGAAGGGGGCGTGTGTGATTTGTTTGAATTGTATATCATCTGACCCAGCAGGATGACATCACCAGGCCTTTCCCTGTCTCTAGTTAAAGAAAGGTCTGTTTATGTATAAAGCTGTGAGTAGCTCAGAGGTAACATTTTTGCTTCACAGCACAAGGATCCTAGGTTCAAATCCCTGAAGGAACTTAACCTGTGGATTCTTTTTACTCTTTATCAATGCACATACCTCATTGAGGTTTCTTTGTTTATCTGCACTGTTTGACTAATTACTAACTATTCTAAAGAACAGGAGTAGAATGACAGCACCCGGGATTTGAACACTCAGTAGCTGCCTGAGAGGAGAGGTGATGTCTGAGCATGTGCGACCAGGACTGAGGCGCTCTCAGCCCTGGTCGTATCCCCTGGAGAAGAGCTGTAAATAATGGATCACTAAAGGAGCAGCAAAAACAAAGACCGAGCAGAATTTTTAATAATGATGAATGGTGAAAATGTTTATTATTTAATTTTCAATCCTCCCACCTCAATTTTACTTCGAGGCAAAACCCCTTTAAGTTGAATTTATATGTAAGTCGGAACAGGTAGATTTATTAAATGTAACTCGAGTACAAAAGGTTTGTTTTTAGTTTTAGATGCACCTCATTTTCTACCTCATGTACTGCTGTGGCGTGCTGGAACTTGTCGTTCCATAGCTACTATCTGCTATGGAACATGGAACTACAAGTGTCAGCATCCCCATAATTGTTTGTAACTAAGGGAAAGATCTAAGTCGGAAAGGTGCAAGTCAGGGACTGCCTGTAACTACATATATGGTGAGTGGACAATGCTTACGCGCTCACCTTGTAATGTTGTGCTGTTTACAGGAGGCACAACACTCCATCTCACTAATTGCCAGATAACCTGTACTCAGATTCTTACGAGTCAACTGCTTCCTCATGTGTTTGCCACTTGCACGCCGGCATGAGCGAATATCCTATATACCGAGAATAAAGTTAAAGTAGTCCAGTTTGATGGGACGGGTTATTCGTGTCTGTGATATATACTTCGACAGGATTAAGATTCATGGTTATTAAATGAGAGGCGTTGCCTCTCCAACAAGTCCAGGCCCATCTCCTTTCTGCTCTACGGATTACCTCAGTGACTTCTGAGTAACAGAACAGTTAGGAATGCAAGATGGGGGAAGAGAGGACTCTCCAGAAAGAAGGCAGGGACAGTTTATTTCTATTCCATCCTTCCTGATTGTTGTATTGACCTATATGAGTTCTGTTTATACAGAATAGCTGGAAGCATTTTGGCTTTCCGCTTACAAGCCCTAATACAGATTAGGGGGCTGTATTTTCCCTGTAACTAGGGCTGCCATCCAAAAATAAATAAATAAAAAAATGTTATCTACAAATGCTTCTAGACTTCTTTCTGACCGTATGGGGGGCACAATATATATAAAAAAATAAAATAAAAAAAAACACAAAAAGTAATAAATACATTTTGAAAAGAGCCCAAACCACAACTTTTAGTCCCACCCCCAAAGACCCTAAATGTTCCATAACATAAAAGAGACACGATTAAAAAAACAAAAACATAGTGTCACTTTAGTTGTTGAAAAAAACCTAAATAAAATGAAAAAAATATATATATATATATATTTTACCTTTAAAAAAATAAATCATTTATAAAAATTACATAAAAACAAAGCTTCATGTGTTGCGGAAAAAGGCAGAAAAATTTGTAGCATAATTAATTAAGAATAACTAATGAGCATAAGAAAGCAGTAAAGTGTTCAAGCTGTGGCCTGCTATAACAAATGACGATGAGCTTGGTCACAAAGGGGTAAATAGCCCAGTCAGGAAGTGGTTAAAAACGCATGTAACTAGTCATGTCTATTACCTGGAGATATGAGGAGCTGCTCATCCTCTATCTTGACATCCATGTCCAGAGCCTCTATCGTGACAATCTTGACGTCTTCGTAGAGATCTTCCATCTTGACATCTCTGTATTGATCCTTATGTTGTTCTAAATACTCCCACTCCTCCATGGAGAAATAGACCGCGACATCCTGACACCTTATAGGAACCTGACACACACAATGATACAGTCATCACCCATACCCCTCCAGTGGTGTTACTGTATAATATCCCAGCATTCCCAGCAGTGTCACCTCTCCAGTCAGCAGCTCAGTGATCTTGTTGATGAGTTCTAGGATCTTCTCTTCATTGATTTCCTTATGTATCAGGAAGGGAGTTGGGGGTCCTGTGATTGAGCTCAGGCCTCTTCCCCATCCTTCAGACACAGGGGCTGGAGAGCAATCACTAAAGGTCTTCTTCACTATTCTGTAATCCTGAGAGATACATTGATAAATATCACTACAAACATTTCCAGAGTTCATCACCTCTCCAGTCATATCATCTGTTATTACCATAGATAAGAATGATGTAATGTGACATCATCAGAGCCCCCTCCCCTCTCCAGTCATATCATCTGTTATTACCTTAGATAAGAATGATGTAATGTGACATCATCAGAGCCCCCCCTCTCCAGTCATATCATCTGTTATTACCATAGATAAGAATGATGTAATGTGACATCATCAGAATCTCTCCCCTCTCCAGTCATATCATCTGTTATTACCATAGATAAGAATGATGTAATGTGACATCATCAGAGCACCCTCCCCTCTCCAGTCATAGCAACTGTTATTACCATAGATAACAAAGATGTAATGTGACATCATCAGAATCTCTCCCCGCTCCATTCATATCATCTGTTATTACCACAGATCAGAATGATGTAATGTAATATAATCAGAGCCCCCTCCCCTCTCCATTCATATCATCTGTTATTACCATAGATAAGAATGATGTAAGGTGACATAATCAGAGCCCCCTCTCCTCTCCAGTCATAGCAACTGTTATTACCATAGATAAGAACGATGTAATGTGACATCATCAGAATCTCTCCCCTCTCCAGTCATATCATCTGTTATTACCATAGATAAGAATGATGTAATGTGACATCATCAGAGCCCCCTCCCCTCTCCAGTCATATACAATCTGTTTTACATCAATAGATAAGAATGATGTAATGTGACATCATCAGAATCCCTCCCCCTCTCCAGTCATATCATCTGTTATTACCATAGATATGATTGATGTATTGTGACATCATCAGAGCCCCATCCCCTCTCCAGTCATATCATCTGTTATTACCATAGATAACAATGATGTAATGTGACATCATCAGAATCTCTCACCTCTCCAGTAAGCTGGAAGATTATCTCTAGGGTGCGATTTAATATAGTGTCCGCCATCTTGACGTTCTTGTACAGATCCTCCATCTTGACTTCTCTGTACCGATCCTTATGTTCTTCTAAATACTCCCACTCCTCCATGGAGAAATAGAGAGCAACGTCCTGACATCTTATAGGAACCTGACACACAAAATGATACAGTCATCACCCAGACCCCTCCAGTGGTGTTACTGTATAATAGTTTCATAGTTTGTAAGGCTAAAAAAAGACAAGTCGTCCATCTAGTTCAGCCTGTTGTGCTAAGGTGTTGATCCAGAGGAAGGCAAAAACCCCCAATGAGGTAGAAGCCAATTGTCCTCATTTTAGGGAAAAATTCCTTCCTGACTCCAATCTGGCAATCAGAAAAATCCCTGGATCAATGACCCCTCTCCTGAATCCTAGTCACTATAACTTGTTATATTATTACGCTCCAGAAATGAATCCAAACCCTTGTTGAACTCTGTTATTGAATTCACCATGACAAGTTCCTCTGGCAGAGAATTCCATAGTCTCACTGCTCTTACAGTAAAGAATCCCTTTCTATGTTTATGTAGAAACTTTCGTTCCTCAAGACGTAAAGGATGCCCCCCCTTGTTCTAGATACAGCCCTGTGTATAAATAAATCTTGGGAGAGATCTCTATATTGACCTTTGATGTATTTAAACATATTTATTATGTCCCCCCGAAGCCTTCAATTCACCAAACTAAATAACACTAATATAGCCAAACTAACTGTGTACTGTAGTCCACCCATTCCTTTTAATATTTTTGTTGCCCGCCTTTGTACCTGTTCAAGCTCTACAATGTCTTTCCTGTGCACTGGAGCCCAAAACTGTACACAATATTCCATGTGTGGTCTAACCAGTGACTTGTATAATGGGAGAATAATGTTCTCATCATGTGCATCTATGCCCCTTTTAATGCACCCCATGATCCTATTTGCTTTGGCTGCTGCTGCCTGACACTGGCTGCTACAATTAAGTTTACTGTCCACTAGGATTCCCAAGTCCTTCTCCATGTCACTTTTACCCAGTGTTTCTCCATTTAACATGTAATCATGTAATGGATTTCTCTTCCCCATGTGCATAACCTTGCAATTATCAGTGTTAAACCTCATCTGCCATTTCCCTGCCCAGGCCTCCAACTTATTGTAATAACATATTATCCTCTATTGTGTTGATTACTTTACAGAGCTTAGTATCGTCTGCAAAGATCGATATTCTACTGTGTATTCCCTGTGTAAGATCATTAATGAAAATGTTAAAGAGGATAGGGCCCAATACTGACCCTTGTGGTACCCCACTAGTAACAGCGATCCAGTCTGAGTATGTACCGTTAATTACTACCCTTTGTTTTCTATCAGTGAGCCAGTTACTTACCCACTTGCACACATTTTCCCCCAGTCCAAGCATTCTCATTTTATTTACCAACCTTTTATGTGGCACCGTATCAAATGCTTTAGAAAAATCTAGATATATGACATCCAGTGCCTCACCCCGATCCAGTCTAGCACTGACTTCCTCATAGAAGCTGAAGGCATACCCCAGCATTCCCAGCAGTGTCACCTCTCCAGTCAGCAGCTCAGTGATTTTGTTGGTGAGTTCTAAGATCTTCTGTTCATCGATTTCCTCCTGTACCAGGGAGTGAGGTGGGGGCCCTGTGATTGAGCTCAGGGTTCTTCCCCATCCTTCAGACACAGGGGCTGGAGAGCAATCACTAGAGATCTTCTTCACTACTGTGTAATCCTGTCCATGGAGAAATACATTGATAAATAACACTGATCCATAAGGTAAAATAGTTTTTTGATGCTTACAAGATATAACATCTATAAATTAAAGGGGTTTTCTCACTACAAAGATCATATCTGTAATGATGGGGACAGTAAAAATAAGCACTTCTGCAATTGGTTTGCATAAACCTAAATAATTTAGTATAACAGCTATCAGCCAATCTGTGCATGTCTAGAGCTATTTCTGCAGCAAGTGGTCAGGCCATACCCCTTTTGTTGTGATCGGTTGCCTGATATTTTACTCAGCCTGTTGGGATGCATCCCACTGATGGGACACGCCCCCTTTGCTGTAATTGGTTGCCTGATATTTCATTCAGCCTGTTGGGATGCATCCCGTTGACGGGACATGACCCCTTTGCTGTGATTGGTTGTCTGATATTTCATTCAGCCCTATTGGGACACGCACCCTGGATGGGACATGCCTTCTGTGCTGTGATTGGCTGCCTGCACTCTCTTCCCTATGAGCTCCCTAAAATGAAAGTGAAAATGGCTGCTGTCTGTGTTCTCATGGTCTTTCACTATATCCTGAGTGTATAATAATGGCTGCATGAGCTCCTCTATGCCCCTTCTCTCAGTGATAGCTGTATATGAAGAATCTGGGCAATTATTGATTCTCTAGCTAAATTCACTCTCCCCCCAGATAACACAGCCTTATACTCAGAGAGGATGCCACAGCTCTGCAGACTTCCTGCACTGGTCAATCCTCATGCCTGCAGAGCTGTCAACTCCCTCCACAGGCTCCTTGTAACCAGAACAACTGCATTGCTGTAAACAGTTATGCATACAGCCTGAACTGATTAAACAACTGTGAGAAATGCACTCTGCTCCCCCCCTGTTATCAGGCAGGAGATAGAGGGGAAAAAACTGCATAAGGCTGAGTTATATGGGGGGGGAGAGAGTGCATTTCTCACATTTGTTTCATAATTTCAGGCTGTATCTATACTGGATTACAGCAATACAGGTGTTCTGGTTAAAAGGAGCTGGGGAGGGAGGTGACAGCTCTGCAGACATGAGAAGTGACCATTGCAGGAGGTCTGCATAGCTGTGACATTTTCTCCTTTCCACTGTTCACAAAGAATGATGATGTCACCACTCTTCAGTGAGGGAAGACACGCCTACTGGGAGGACAGACTCACCCCTGGATTTGAAGCTGTAAGAAAGAGAGAAAGCTTGAGATGTCCACGAAAGCCTGTATTGAGAAAACCTCTTTAATCTTCAGCAGGGAAGTGTTTAAATATTCGTTTACAGATCTGGACTATTGTCTACATATTTCTTGGTCGTGTGTGTGGTGTACTGTCCATTTAGGCCTTGTTCACACGGCTTATTTTGCCGCGTATGGGCGCCGTACTGCGCGCCGGATTTGCGCTGCAGTACGGCGCCAATCCGTCGCAGTAATTACGGTAATCCACTGCTCTCATAGAGAACAGTGGATTCCGTCGCTCCTCACCCGCTCGGCGAATCCGCCGGGCGGGGAGAAAGTGACATGCACATTATCCAGGCGCAATACGCGCCGTGGATAATGCAAGTCTATTGGGCCGGGGAGCGGCGCCCCCGCCGCGCTCCGGCCCCGCCCCTTATTCACGGCGGATTTGTGGGCCGGATTGCGCTCACAAATCCGTCGGGAATAAGCCGTGTGAACACGGCCTTACTCTATAACGGCAGCCACATAGCCCGTGATAGTTCTGTGATAATGGTATCCATAGAGTAATCCCTTCCAGATAAATGGATGGACAAGCAGCTACAAGGGACGACCTTACATGTATCCGTTTGTCATGAGCGTAAAGAGCCGTTGATGTGTTCTCCGATTATATACATTGTGATAATCTAGAGACAGCGGCATTCATGAACTAACTGTTACTGGGGCAGCAAACAACTCTGCAGCTACAATGCAAGGTATGATTCTCATTACTGCAATAAAACATCTAATTAGACTTTTTTGGTCCCATTGAGACAATTTTAGGGTGGAGATCAATGTGGAGCTGCATTATAGGGAACGATCTACATAGTTATGATAATACAGTTGAGGGTCAACACTATGGGAAACATGTTTGTGCTGTGCTAGGATAATCAGTCACTAAATTGGTCTAACATGACAAATGTCTTTAAATGTTTTTTATGTATTATGTACTTTACACTTCAAGAGCTCGGCTACTAGTGATACTTGTCATCTGTAGATCACACATTTATAAGCACGGCTTCTACAGACACGCCATTCAGCCCCATTTCCTATTTTCAGATGCGTTATTTGTTACACATTGCATATACATATTTAGAACGTTCAATCAGGTTACTGTTACTCTTTCCTGGATGTTAATGTTCATGGCTGGGTCGTTATAGCGCGTAGTTGGGTTTTACTGTCCCTCTACGAGTAAGGGCAGTGTTGCCTGAAATACGTCAGAGGATGGGAGCCATACGCTTTTAATGTTTTGTGAATAAAGTTTATGGTTTTAACCGTTGTGGTGCTGGAGGACAAGATATTATTTTGGATTCATCAATAAATAACACTTCAAACATTTCCAACCCCCTCCAGTCATATCATCTGTTATTATCATAGATAAGAATGATGTAATGTGACATCGTCAGAATCTCTCCTCTCCAGTCATATCACCTGTTATTACCATAGATAAGAATGATGTAATGTGACATCATCAGAATCTCTCCCCTCTCCAGTCATATAATCTGTTATTACCATAAATAAGAATGATGTAATGTGACATCAGAGCCCCCTCCCCTCTCCAGTCATATCATCTGTTATTACCATAGATAAGAATGATGTAATGTGACATCATCAGAATCTCTCCCCTCTCCAGTCATATAATCTGTTATTACATAGATAAGAATGATGTAATGTGACATCATCAGATCTCTCCCCTCTCCAGTCATATAATCTGTTATTACCATAAATAAGAATGATGTAATGTGACATTATCAGAGCCCCCTCACCTCTCCAGTCATATCATCTGTTATTACCATAGATAGGAATGATGTAATGTGACATCATCAGAGCCCCTTCCCCTCTCCAGTCATATAATCTGTTATTACCATAGATAGGAATGATGTAATGTGACATCATCAGAGCCCCCTCCCCTCTCCAGTCATATCTGTTATTACCATAGATAGGAATGATGTAATGTAACATCATCAGAGCCCCTTCCCCTCTCCAGTCATATAATCTGTTATTACCATAGATAGGAATGATGTAATGTGACATCATCAGAGCCCCCTCCCCTCTCCAGTCAAATCATCAGTTATTACCATAGATACGAATGATGTAATGTGACATCATCAGAGCCTCCTCCCCTCTACAGTCACATCATCTGTTATTACCATAGATAAGAATGATGTAATGTGACATCATCAGATCCCCCTCCTCTCTCCAGTCCTATCATCTGTTATTACAATAGATAAGAATGATGTAATGTGCCATCATCAGAGCCTCCTCCCCTCTACAGTAATATCATCTGTTATTACCATAGATAAGAATGATGTAATGTGAACATCATCAGAATCCCTCCCCTCTCCAGTCATATCATCTGTTATTACCATAGATAAGAATGATGTAATGTGACATCATCAGAGCCCCCTCCCCTCTCCAGTCATATCATCTGTTATTACCATAGATAAGAATGATGTAATGTGACGTCATCAGAGCCCCCTCCCCTCTCCAGTCATATAATCTGTTATTACCATAGATAAGAATGATGTAATGTGACATCATCAGAATCTCTTACCTCTCCAGTAAGTTGGAAGATTATCTCTAGGGTGAGATTTAATATACTCTCCGCCATCTTGTCCTTGTCTCTATTCATCCTTGACGAGTCAATCAGGAAAATGATCCTATATAGACAATATCAATAGAGAGGATACTATAGTTCAAATCCACCCTTTTGCCACTTTACAAATAAAAAAATAAAATAATAAAAAAGTGACACCTATTTTGGTATTGCCGCGTTCGAAAAGGTCTGATCTATTAAAATATAACATCATTTGTTCCATACGCTGAACACGTAGAAGAAAAAAAATTCTAAATGCCTAAACTGTGTTTTTTTTGTTCATTTCACGCCCCCTAAAAATTGGAAAAAATGTCATCAAAACAGTCCCATGTCACTCTGCTAATGAACCCATCGCCAGGGGAGTCCATTGGACACCCCTACATGTCCAAATGGGAAAAACAACTAAACAGACAAATTTTACAATCAGATTGGAATTTAATCTGGAAGAGAGCGGCTCAGATGTCGTTGTGCAGTTACTTATAAAGAGAATCAGTATAAAATTCTCATGTTCTGGTCAGGGGCGTCGCTAGGCAGTTTTATCCGGGGCACAAGCCCCGGATGAAACTGCCTGTGCCCTGAACGTCAGATCAGCGGGTTCCAGGCCGCTGCTGTGGGCCTGGAGCGCCGACGATCTATTCAACTGTATGTGCGACCTCAGTTCATGGGGTGTGCGGAGTGAACGCAGCCCTACTGAGCAAAACTGGACATAAAGTTCCCGGGCCCTGGATGTTTTGGGACTCGAGCAACACCCCTGGTTCTGGTACTACACGCCCCTAAAATTACATCGGCTTAACCCAGCTATTCCAAGCCTGTGTTGGGATGCAATGCCCAAGGAGCTGGCACTTATCATATTTTCTGGGAATGTCCGGTTGTTCAGCAGTTTTGGGTGGATGTTAATGGATTTATCAAAGACCTGCTGGGGGTCAGGTTATCCCTGGACCCTGCTGCATGTTTGTTAACCTGTTCACCCATCAAATGACGAAACTGATTTTGAAAATGGTTCTGTACATTTTAACAGCTGCTAGATGTCTTATCTCCTCCCATTGGCAACGCAGAGATTCTCCAATGTTGCAGGATGTATTCCAAACATTCAAGCACATAAGGTTCCTGGAGTACCTTACTGCTAACCTGCGCAATGCCGCAGATACCTTCTATGCTATATGGCAGACATCCTCAAACTGCGGCCGGCCAGCTGTTGGGAAACTACAACTCCCATAGTAGTAGTTTACCAACAGCTGGAGGGCCACAGTTTGAGGATGCCTACTATATGGTCTCCGTGGGACACCTTTGTTACTGTTGAAGGAATTTGAGTTGTTACCTATTTTTGACTAACTCCTATTATAACCCTTGGATATCAATATATTGGCTTCTGATCACCCTCTCTGGATCCCACATGCAAATTCTGTCACCCCTGTCCCCTTCTGTCGATGTCTTGTTTGTCTAAACCATATGTTGTTGTTTTTCTGAGGTAGAGGCATAGGTATGCTGTTTGAGGAGTAGTGAAGACTGTTAGGGCATGTTCACACGGCATTTTTGGACGAGGTTTTGGGGGCGCTTCCTCGCCCAAAACACTTCCAAAATGCCCCCAGTTCATTTAATTGATTCCTATGTAAAACCTCTTTGCAGTTCACACACGACGAGGTTTTTACATTCTTTTTTGGAAGCAATGAAAAAGAAGTGTTTTCAGCGCGGTATTGGCGCGTTTTCGCCACGGTTTTTGTCCTGGCTATTTATTTGTATGGGTAAAACCCTCGTCAAAAACCTCATCCAAAACCTGACCAAAACCTTGTCAAAAGCCTCATCTGAAAAAGCGTGTTTCAGGCGAGGTTTTAATGTGGTTTTGGGCGAGGAAACGCCGTGTGAACATGCCCTTACACTACTAATCCTAAGTGGAAGAAATATCTTGTATTGTTCGTCGCATTTCATATACCTTGGAAATGTTTGTAAACATTCGGATTTATGTGTCTTTATTGTGAAACGATTAAATAAAAACTACAGTAAAATAAATAAAAAAGTAACATGCCTTCCAAACTGGTAGCAATAAAAAGTGCATTTCAGCCCGCAAAAAATCCCCCCTCACTGACGTCCATAGGTGTTAGTACAAGAAAGTTATTGATTGCAGAAATTTCAAACATAGAAAATGTTTGGAATTTTTTTACAGCACCAAAATATAAAGAAAACGGTACATGTTTAGTATTGGCGAATGCGTATCAACCTGTAGAGTACGGATAACATATTATATTTAAGGAAGATTGAATGCCATAAAAGCAAAACTCCCGCAAACATGGCGTAAGTACTTTCTTTTTCACATTTTGCCCACTTAGAATTTGTTTGCGATTTCCAATTATATTCTATGGTAATATGAATAACACCATTAGAAAGTGCATCTTGTCCCGCAAAATAAAAGCCTTGACACGTCTATGTAGGTGGAAAAATAAAAAAGTTATGGCTCTGGGAAGGTGAGAAAGAAAAAAAAAAAAAGAACATGAAATAAAAAATAGATCTCTGCGTTAGGGGGTTAATATTGAGCTCATTAGTGTCCGGTGCCTGATGCTCCCGGAGGCTGCAGATCCTGCTGTGGAGCCGGGGAAAGAGGAGAAATAAGGCCGGGATCAGCCATAGCCCCAATCCCAGATATTACAGTGACCGGAGACCACATGACCAGAATCACCTCCATGTCTGTCAATCTGTAACTAACCAGAGCCCATGATGGACAAGTATGGAGCCATGTAATAAGCATAGTTGCCAACTTTTGAAAGTGAAAAAGCAGGAGACTCTAGTGGGCGGCGCGCGTAGCGCGTCGCGGCAAAAATTTGCATGGACACGCCCATCTTGTGGGTATGCCACGCCCCTTCAAAAAGCCACACCCACTCCACCTAACTGCATAACGCTTTGGAAAAAGCCAGGTAGATGCCCTTATAGCCAGGTAGTACCCCCCATAACCAGGTAAATGCCCCTTACAGGCTGGTAGATGCCCCCTTGTAGCCAAGTAGAGCCAAATTTGTAGCCAGGTAGATGCCCCCCTTTGTTCGCCCGGTAGGTGCCCCCCTTTGTTAGCCAGGGAGGTGCCCCCATTGGTAGCCCGGTAGTGCCCCATTGGGTTTGCCAGGTAGTGCCCCATCTGTTAGCCAGGTTTGTGCCCCCCATTGTTGCCAGTAGTGCCCCCATTGTTTTCCAGGTAGTGCCCCCATTGGTTGCCAGGTAGTGCCCCCATTGTTGCCAGGTAGTGCCCCCACTGTTTAGCCAGGTAGTGCCCCCAACTGTTAGCCAGGTAGTGCCCCCATCTGTTAGCCAGGTAGTGGCCCCCTATGTTAGCCAAAATAGTTTCCCCCATCGTTAGCCAGGGAGTGCCCCATCTGTTACCAGGTAGTGCCCCCTCTGTTAGCCAGGTAGTGCCCCCTTTGTTGCCAGGTAGTTCCCCATTGTTGCCAAAAGGGAGTGCCCCATTTGTTGCCAGGTAGTGCCCCCTCTGTTAGCCAGGTAGTGCCCCCTCTGTTGCCAGGTAGTGCCCCCTCTGTTAGCCAGGTAGTGCCCCCATCTGTAAACCAGGTAGTGCCCCCTCTGTAGCCAGGGAGTGCCCCCATCTGTTAGCCAGTAGTGCCCCCTTGTTGCCCGGTAGTGCCCCCTTTGTTGCCAGGTAGTGCCCCCCTTGTTTGCCAGGGAGTGCCCCCTCTGTTAGCCAGGTTAGTGCCCCCTCTGTTAGCCAGGTAAAATGCCCCTTTGTTGCCAGGTAGAGCCCCCTTTTTGCCAGGTAGTGCCCCCATCTTTTAGCCAGGTTAGTGCCCCCATCTTTTAGCCAGGTAGTGCCCCCATCTGTTAGCCAGGTAGTGCCCCTCTGTTAGCCAGGTAGTGCCCCCTATGTTTGCCAGGTAGTGCCCCATTGTTTTCCGAGTGCCCCCTTTGTTTGCCAGGTAGTGCCCCCATTGTTGCCAGGATGCCCCCATTGTTGCCAGGTATGCCCCCTCTGTTGCCAGGTAGTGCCCCCTCTGTTGCCCCGGTAGTGCCCCCATCTGTTAGCCAGGTAGTGGGCCCCCCCTGTTTCCAGGTAGTGCCCCCTCTGTTAGCCAGGTAGTGCCCCCATCTGTTAGCCAGGTAGTGCCCCATTGTTGCCAGGTGATGCCCCCATTGTTGCCAGGTGATGCCCCCATTGTTGCCAGGTGATGCCCCCATTGTTGCCAGGTAGTTGCCCACTCTGTTAGCCGGGTAGAGCCCCCAAAAGCAAATAAAAATAAAATAATAAAATCCACTCACCTCACCAGGCTCCTGCAGCACGGCCGCTTCCTGCCCCATCTCCTCAGCGGCGCAGGGGGGAAATGAGAGCAGCCGCGCGCTACTCCCCTGCAGCGCGCGTCAAATTCCCCTAGCGCCCGCTGAACTGTATGTGCGGCGCACACCCCGTACATACAGGAGAAGAGGAGGAGGAGCGATCCCTCCTTTCCTCCTCCCCCGCACAGTGGGGAAACCCGCGGGCGGGTGGGGCGGCCGCTGCGGCCGCTGCAACCCGCCTGTAGGAGCGGTCCCGCGGCGCAAGAGTAGCGCACCAGCGCTACTCTTGCGCCGCGGGAATTTAAAGGACCCCCGCCGCCTGCAGCGGCGGGGGGAAATGCCAACTCCCCCGGGAGGGCGGGAGGGGACCCCAAATAGCGGGACCCCCCCGCCAAAAACGGGAGAGTTGGCATGTATGGTTAATAGTAACCGTGACAACAACACACGTACCTCCACCTGCAGAGCTGTGATTGCTGTGTGCTGCCAGGACCTGGGGGAGTCATGTGACTGCTGTGTGCTGCCAGGACCTGTGATGTCACATGAAGGGAGGAGTCAGGCAGTCACAGGAGCATAAACTGATGCTGAGTGCAAGTAGCAGAGTTCTCTTTCTGCGTGTGTGTAATGTGCCTGTAGCTGAGCCGTGTGTGTGTAATGTGCCTGTAGCTGAGCCGTGTGTGTGTAACGTGCCTGTAGCTGAGCCGTGTGTGTGTAATGTGTGTGTAGCTGAGCTGTGTGTGTGTAACGTGCCTGTAGCTGAGCCGTGTGTGTGTAATGTGCCTGTAGCTGAGCCGTGTGTGTGTGTAATGTGCCTGTAGCTGAGCCGTGTGTGTAATGTGCCTGTAGCTGAGCCGTGTGTGTGTGTAATGTGCCTTTAGCTGAGCCCGTGGTGTGTAATGTGCCTGTAAACTGAGCCGTGTGTGTTTTAACGTGCCTGTAGCTGGAGCCCTGTGTTTTTAACGTTTTCTGTAGCTGAGCCGTGTGTGTAATGTGCCTATAGCTGAGCTGTGTGTGTAATGTGCCGGTAGCTGACCGTTGTGTGTTTAAACGTGCCTGTTTGCTGAGGTGTGTGTGTGTAACTGCCTGTAGTGAGCCGTGTGTGGTTGTAACGTGCCTGTAGCTGACGTGTGTGTGTTAACGTTTCCTGTAGCGAGCCGTGTGTGTGTAATGTGCCTGTTTCTGAGCCGTGTGTGTGTAATGTGCGTGTAGCTGAGCCGTGTGTGTGTAATGTGCGTGTAGCTGAGCCGTGTGTTGTAATGTGCCTGTAAACTGAGCCGTGTGGGGTTTTAACGTGCCTGTCGCTGAGCCGCGTGTGTGTAACGTGCCTGTAGCTGAGCCGCGTGTGTGTAACGTGCCTGTAGCTGAGCCGTGTGTGTGTTACGTGCCTGTAGCTGAGCCGTGTGTGTGTAACGTGCCTGTAGCTGAGCCGTGTGTGTGTAACGTGCCTGTAGCTGAGCCGCGCGTGTGTGTAACGTGCCTGTAGCTGAGCCGCGCGTGTGTGTAACGTGCCTGTAGCTGAGCCGCGCGTGTGTGTAACGTGCCTGTAGCTGAGCCGTGTGTAACGTGCCTGTAGCTGAGCCGTGTGTAACGTGCCTGTAGCTGAGCCGTGTGTAACATGCCTGTAGCTGAGCCGTGTGTGTGTACTGTGCCTGTAGGTGAGCCGTGTGTGTAACGTGCCTGTAGCTGAGCCGTGTGTGTGTAATGTGCGTGTAGCTGAGCCGTGTGTGTGTAACGTGCCCGTGCTGAGCCGCGTGTGTGTGTAAAAGTGCCTGTAGCTGAGCCCGCGTGTGGGGGGAACGTGCCTGTAGCTGAGCCGCGTGTGTGTGTAACGTGCCTGTAGCTGAGCCGCGTGTGTGTGTAACGTGCCTGTAGCTGAGCCGTGTGTGTGTAACGTGCCTGTAGCTGAGCTGTGCGTGTAGCTGAGCTGTGTGTGTGTAAGTTGCATGTAGTTGAGCCGTGTGTGTGTAAGGTGCCTGTAGCTGAGCCGTGTGTGTGTAACGTGCCTGTAGCTGAGCCGTGTGTTTTTAAAGTGCCTGTAGCTGAGACGTGTGTGTTTTAACGTGCCTGTAAACTGAGCCGTGTGTGGTGTAATGTGCCCGTAGCGGAGCCGTGTGTGTAACGGCCTGTTACTTTGGGCCCTGTGTGTGTAACGTGCCTGTAGCTTGACCGTGTGTGTAACGTGCCTGTAGCTGAGCCGTGTGTGGGAACGGCCTGTAGCGAGGCGTTGTGTGTGTAACGTGCCTTTTAGCTGGAGCGTGTGTGTTTGGGGGTGTAACGTGCCTGTAGCTGAGCTGTGTGTGTGTAATGTGCCTGTAGCTGAGGCGTGTGTGTGTGTAACGTGCCTGTAGCTGAGGCATGTGTGTGTAATGTGCGTGTAGCTGAGCTGTGCGTGTAGCTGAGCCGTGTGTGTGTAATGTGCGTGTAGCTGAGCCGTGTGTGTGTACCGTGCCTGTAGCTGAGCGGTGTGTGTGTAACGTGCCTGTAGCTGAGGCGGGGGTGTAACGTGCCTGTAGCTGAGCCTGTTTTGTGTAACGTGCCGTAGCTGGGGCCGTGTTGTGTGTAACGTGCCTGTAGCTGAGGCGTGTGTTTTGTAATGTGCCTTTTAGCTTAGCCGTGTGTAACGTGCGGGGTTTAGCTGAGCCGGTGTGTGGGAATGTGCGTGTAGCTGAGCCGGTGTGTGCAATGTGCCTGTAGCTGAGCCGTGTGTGTGTAATGTGCCTGTAGCTGCGCCGTGTGTGTAATGTGCCTGTAGCTGAGCCGTGTGTGTGTAATGTGCCTGTAGCTGAGCCGTGTGTGTGTAATGTGCGTGTAGCTGAGCTGTGCGTGTAGCTGAGCCGTGTGTGTGTAATGTGCGTGTAGCTGAGCCGTGTGTGTGTAACGTGCCTGTAGCTGAGCCGTGTGTGTGTAACGTGCCTGTAGCTGAGCCGTGTGTGTGTAACGTGCCTGTAGCTGAGCCGTGTGTGTGTAACGTGCCTGTAGCTGGGGCCGTGTGGTGTGGGAACGTGCCTGTAGCTCAGCCATGTGTGTGTGTAACGTGCCTGTAGCTGAGGCGTGTGTGTGTAACGTGCCTGTAGCTGTGCCGTGTGTGTGTAATGTGTGTGTAGTTGAGCTGTGTGTGTAATGTGTGTGTAGTTGAGCTGTGTGTGTAATGTGTGTGTGTAGTTGAGCTGTGTGTGTAACGTGTGTGTAGCTGAGCTGTGTGTGTAACGTGTGTGTAGCTGAGCTGTGTGTGTAACGTGCCTGTAGCTGAGCTGTGTGTGTAACGTGCCTGTAGCTGAGCTGTGTGTGTGTAACGTGCCTGTAGCTGAGCTGTGTGTGTGTAACGTGCCTGTAGCTGAGGCGTGTGTGTGTGTGTAACGTGCCTGTAGCTGAGGCGTGTGTGTGTGTAACGTGCCTGTAGCTGTGCCGTGTGTGTGTAATGTGTGTGTAGTTGAGCTGTGTGTGTAATGTGTGTGTGTAGTTGAGCTGTGTGTGTAACGTGTGTGTAGCTGAGCTGTGTGTGTAACGTGTGTGTAGCTGAGCTGTGTGTGTAACGTGCCTGTAGCTGAGCTGTGTGTGTAACGTGCCTGTAGCTGAGCTGTGTGTGTGTAACGTGCCTGTAGCTGAGCAGTTTGGGTGAAACGTGCCTGTAGCTGAGGCGTGTGTGTGTGTGTAACGTGCCTGTAGCTGAGGCGTGTGTGTGTGTAACGTGCCTGTAGCTGTGCCGTGTGTGTGTAATGTGTGTGTAGTTGAGCTGTGTGTGTAATGTGTGTGTAGTTGAGCTGTGTGTGTAATGTGTGTGTGTGTAGTTGAGCTGTGTGTGTAATGTGTGTGTGTGTGTAGTTGAGCTGTGTGTGTAATGTGTGTGTAGCTGAGCTGTGTGTGTAACGTGCCTGTAGCTGAGCCGTGTGTGTGTAATGTGCATGTAGTTGAGCCGTGTGTGTGTAATGTATGTGTAGCTGAGCTGTGTGTGTGTAACGTGCCTGTAGCTGAGCCGTGTGTGTGTAATGTGCATGTAGTTGAGCCGTGTGTGTGTAATGTATGTGTAGCTGAGGCGTGTGTGTGTAACGTGCCTGTAGCTGAGCCGTGTGTGTGTAATGTGTGTGTAGCTGAGCTGTGTGTGTAGTCTCCCTGTAATACAGCTGTGTCTTCCCATCTCACACAGTTAGGTCGTATCCACAGCAGCTGTTCCTCTTCAGTCTCCTTCACTCATTGGATTTTTGTGTATAAATCAGAGGAACTTCATACATTTTCAATATGTTTCTTCCTATAGAGACTTCTATGGAAACACTGATGAAGACCTGGAACCCATAAGGCAAGAACCAATCTGCCCTAAATAAATATTACATTTCTGCCCCAGACATTTTATATGGCTACATATGTATGACTACTATTTAGTAGTAAGTGGTTATCTAAGCCTTTCTTGAAACTCACAACTGGTCCTGCTGTGACCAGCTCCTCAGACAGCGTCACAGTTCTCATAGTCACTTCCCGATAGGACGTACAAGTACAGTTGAAACCAGAAGTTTCCATCCACTATATAAAAAGCCCCATCTGCATGATTATATCACTATCTGACATGAATTCAGAATAAACCTTCCCTGTTTTTGGTCAATTAGGAACCAAAATTATTTATATATGCCAGAATGAGAGAATTTTTAAGGCATTTTTATTTCTTTCTACAAAGTCAAAAGTTTCTATCCATTTCATTAGTAATTGGCAGCATTGTCCTTAAAGGGAATCTGTCGCCAATTTTTTTTTTTTTTTTTTTTTACTTATTAAATCAAGCCCCTGATCCATATTCTTTTCCTCTGTCGTTTTTATTTCCTGATTGTAGATTTCTCTATTCGGCCGTCTATATATGATAGTGGGGAAGACATTCTTGCTTGCACTACTTTAACAGCAGTCAGAGAGATACTTTACAGCAGTTTCATGCACATAGGAGCCTTAAGACTGATTTTGTCCCATAGACTTCTATAGGAGAGTTTTTTTAATCATGCTCTGTGACCTAGGAAGAAATCACTATGCAGGGAGGTGAGAGGGAGAGCTGTGACTATCTCATCTTGTGATTGGTGGATTCTGTGTTATCTATACACATAGGTGTCTCTTTTCAGCTTGACCTTGCTTTTACTGATAATGAGCAGACACTGAAAATCTCCCTCTACAGAACAGGAAGTGTCAGACTATTAGAAGGCCTAGTGGCCAAAATGAAAACTGCAGGACTTAAGAATCAATAAAAAAAATACTGAAAGTGATATGGAAAATTATAAAAAAAAAATATAACCAAAAATTCCTAAAAAATGTGTTTAACATAAAAATGTGAGTTAAACAATAAGTAATTTTTTGACGACACATTCCCTTTAAACTGTATGACGTTTGAGGTCAAACGTTTTGGATCCTTCCACAAGCTTCTCGCGATAGCTGGTAGGAATTTTGGCCCATTCCTCCTGACAGAACTGGTGTAACTAAGCCATATTTGGAGGTCGCCTTGCTCACCACCTCCCTTTTCAGCTGTGCCCATACATTTTCAACAGGATTGAGATCAGGGCTTTGTGATGGCCACTCCAAAACATTGACTTAGTTATCCTTAAGCCACTTTGTAACCAGTTTGGCAGTAACTTCGGGTCATTGTTCATTTGGAAGACCCATTTCCACCCAAGCTTTAACTTCGTGACTGATGTCTTGAGATGTTGCTTCAGTATTGCCACATAATCTTCTTTCCTCATGATACCATCTATTTTGTGAAGTGCCCCAGTCCCTCCTGCAGCAAAACAACCCCACAACATGATGCTGCCACCCCTGTGTTTCACAGTTGGGATGGTGTTCTTAGGCTTCCAAGCTTCTCCCTTTTAACTCCAACCATAACAATCATCATTATAGCCAAACAGTTTGATTTTACTTTTGTTAGACCACAGGATATGTCTCCAAATATGTAGTTCTGGGTTCCTATGTGCATTTGCAAACATTATTCTGGCTTTTATATGTTTCTTTTGGAGTAATGGCTTCTTCCTGGTAATCTTACCTGCTTCTGCCAGCATCTTCACAAGGTCTTTTGCTTTTGTTCTTGGGTTGATATGCATATGTCGGACCAAAGCACATTAATCTCTGAGACACAGAAACCCATCTCTACCTTGAGCGTTATAATGACTGGACATTCCCATCTTGTTTGTACTTGCGTATAATTGTTTGTATGGTTCACTTCATTCTTGTCTCATATGGAGACTGAATATGCAGGGCTGTCTTATCCATTGGGCACATTAGGCAGGTGCTTGTGGGGCCCTGGGCCGTAAGAGGTATGTCTTAGGACACAGGACACCTGGCCTGGATGACTTGGTTGGCACTGCTTAACTGTTTGTGTGTCCTCAGTAGACACAAATCATTAAAAACCGTGGCCTGGCCAATTAGGCATCTTACATGATGTCAGCGGGGCGTCTTGAGTAGTGTTGATCGAACCATTCGAGAAAAGTTAAGTTCGAGTTGAACATCTTGATTTTCTTGACCCAAACCTTTCATTGTTCTTTCACATAAATGTTTGCGTTCAACATGACGTTCGACACGCCATTTTAATAGTTTTCGGCACCTTTCTGCCCTTTTGGTGGCCATCCAATCAGTGCAGAGCACAGAGAAGTATCAAAAACATTATAGATGAGGTATCGCGCTCTCGTTGTCTGCTAAAATCACATGACCATGTTATATATATGACACAGTATTGCATTCTTAACGCCATATTCAGCTCACTCTCTGTACTCTACAGACTACTCTCTGCTTGCTTCCTTGCATGCAGGCACAAGATTTGTTTATTAGCAATAGTTAGGGAGTTTGCTAATTTTGGATAGTGCAGGGAAGGGTTTTTACACTTGTTTTGCTGTCTTTGCCCCTGTTAAGTAGATTTCACCTCATGTGCTGCTGTGGCATGCTGGAACTTGTCATTCCACAGCTGTAAGATGTAAGTCGGAACGGTTTAAGTCGAGGACTGCCTGTGTGTGTATATATATATATATATATATATATATATATATATATTATATATTTATATATATATATACACACACACACACACGTGTATTTTATTACATAAATCTTGTGCCACGTGCAGAGCTATAATATTTAGCTTTTGAACATGGTGAGAAGTAGAGGTGAAAAGCGAGCAAGGAGTGGTGTAGGAAGCGGAGATAGAGGTATGAGACAAGGCACTCCTTCCACTGCTCCGGACAACACACAAGCGAGAAACATCGTCAGTCGCAGGACGTAGCCGTTCTTGCTTGCTCAGTTCATGTGCGTCCTTATGAACAGTGTCACGATCTGTTCTTCAGTGGTTATCAGACCCTGCATCCAGCAGTTTTACCTCCTCTTCCTCTCAGTCACGGCCACAAATGTCCAGATCATCATCATCAGTCCAACCTGAAGCAAAAGCGGGCCGAATGTCACAACCAAGATACAGACCACTCCAAGTAATCCATATTTTGAAGAGCTCTTTGATCACACAAGGCGGTTTGGGTCAGAAGGCATTAAAAAGTCAAAGAGGCAAAAGGATAATTTTTTCTGCTCTGCGCCCAATCACTGAATGCCATCAGGGAAAAGGGAAAGCTGTCCATCAGCAAAAAAAATTAGAATTCAATATTGTAATTAAATATAAAATTTTTTTTATTTTTTGGTATCCATCAAGTTATTTTAAAAATTTAGTACAATGATGTTCAAAAGAGAGATACCAAGATTTTGAAAAAGGAAAATAAACATTTGTAAATCAGAACAATAAGTCGGAACATGTCTAATTTACATAACAAAATAGTAATTATCATTTTACTATATATTGTACCAATCCGTACTATCGAGCGGGGGCCTCGGGTTATTGTGAGAAACTTTTGCAGTTAGTTAATTGACCCACTCAAACTAAATGTAAAAATGAGTAGTAGCAAAAGCCAGAAATGAATAAACATTAAACATAAAATACCAAAATCGCCAGGAAATAGTCAAGAATGCAGTTCCATTCCTATACATTTCAATTATTAGTGACTTGCAGTGGTTGTAGTCTACCTAATGTTCCCATCTGAGCTTCCGACAGGAACCATCTAGTATATTGGAAGATGTTTGTTAAATTTTCTATCTCCTGCTGGGTGTAGAATCTGTCTAGAAATGATCTCCATTACCTGAAGAAATTCTTAGTCATTGTTTCCTTGTGTCGCTCCACATATATCTGATCTGCTATAGCATAAATTTTGGTTTGACCTACCACCATTGCTATATTTGGGGCTTCCTTGTCTAGCCACCTGGACAAGATGCAAACCCTTTTTGCCCCCATTAAGATTTTTAGTAATTATTGGCTGGCATCCCTCCCCCCTTGCCTGCTTAACTCATCATCTGGACTGCCCCTCCCATGTAATAAGAACACTATTGGGGACACAATTATTCAACCTTTCCATAAGGAGGACATTAGTTCCCTAACCAGCTTCGATACATTTAAAGTGCTGTCTATATTTTATATCTCTTTTTATGTTTGTACTGACCCTTTATTCAGTCATGCAACCGGAGTTTTAAATGCAAATTTGTTTGTCTGTTTGTTGCCAGTTAATTAGTTCCCTAACCTCATCCCAGAACCCCTGAATCATTGGGCATGTCCATAGACCATGGAATAAATCCGTTTTAGGTTCAGCACACTTTGGACATGCTGTCATTCTGTCTGGAAAAATCCGGGAGGGGGGGGGGGAATATTAAATGCGTATATGCTGCTGTGCCAAATTTTTGAATTTGTTTGGCCATGCTTGTTGTTAATTTGCTTGCGAATAACCTCCATCCCTAAATCTCTCGGTCTTGTCCTCCCTTTCCGCCCATTTGCCCCATCTCTTAAAAACCGTCGCTCGTTATATTGTTATTTTTTCCCGTGTATGCTTATTGTAGCATGGATTCCTTTTTGGGTTCAGCCCTTAACCCTATCAAAGGCATTTCTGGAATGCTCTTTGCTGATGCTCCGAATTCTCGCGGCGCAAAATGATTTGATTTGAAAATATTGTAAAGCGGGGAGTGGGAAATAAAATTCTTTCTGTTTTTCTAAAAGTTTTATTTTTTTTCCCCCTTGATGAAAAAGATTAAAACCCAAAAGTTATGCCTGATCTCTCCCCCCCTTAAACCACCCATGATTTTCCCTCCTGGAATTCTTCATGGTCCCATAGGGGAAGGTTTTTTGTTTTCGTGCATCGGGCCAAACCGTTTTTTAATTCCCCCCATGGGTGTCCTTTAAAAAACGGATTGTTTCCCATCGGTGGGTTTTTTAGTTTTTTGTAGGTGTAATAGCCGCCAGTTTTACCCCTGCAAATTTTCCCCCAATTCCCAATCAGAGTAAAAATTTGGTTTTGTGTACCCAGCCCAAAGATGTGCCTTGACGACACACAATATTGAAACCCTTAATTTTGGATTTTTAAGCCCCTAACCGATTTTAGAGCTTGTAATTTTGTGATAGCTACCTTGGCCTTTTTTCCCTTCCCAAAATTTTAACTTGGATACCATGTTTGATTTTGGGTCTGAGTGCTGCAAAAGAATGGGTGGTTTGTAATGGATATGAAAGGGAGCAAAGGGATCATTTTTTAAAAAGGTGTATCCTCCAAAAAAAAAGGGAGTTTTGCCCGCCCTGGGGGTTCCTTTTGTTCTTTTTTAAGAGTGGGGATAGTTTAAAAATTTTTTAAAGTGAGAAGTGAATGCCTATTTTATTCCCAAAAATTTGTGTGGGTTTTTTTGTACCCCGATTCCTTTGCCCTGACCTAGCCGTTTCTCCCTATGTCCCCCCCCCCCCTCAAAACCAAACTCCATTTGTCCCCCATTAATGTGATATCCGGAAATCCCAAATTGCCCGATCAAATCTAGTACGGTTGAGTTGTGACCGGATATTTTGAAAAGGAGCCATGTCCGCAAAGCTGTTTTTTTATTTTTTTTTCCCCAATTTTAAAGCTCTCATATAATGGGGAAAGCTTAGAGTGCGCAGCAACGGTTTAATTGTAAGGTTGAATAACGGGGGACAATGGGCATCCCCAAGTCTGTGACCCTTCAAGGTGAAAATGTCGATCGAAAGCCAAGGGGTTTTTTTGCGCCCGGGGTTTCTTTACAAAGAATTAAAAAGGTTCAAATTGCCCTGTGATCCCCCAAACTTTTCCAACACCTGTCAAGCCAGCTCCATTTCCGCTTCGAAAAGGCTTTTTTCGGTGTCTAAAAGACCCAAAGCCTTTTTTGTCTTTGCCCCTTTTCCTGTGCTCCAAGGCTCCCAAGACTTTTTATGTTTGTCCAGCAGCCCTGCCTTTAAAAATTCCACTTGTGCTTGACCTTTTTAGTAGGGGGTAAACGCGGTTTTGGCCATTATTTTGATATTAACTTTATATTTGTTAATAAGAGATATTGGCCTTAGGGTTTTACTTTGTTGATCTCTGCCTGGTTTGGGTAGAATTTTTTGAAAGCCAAAATTGGCCTCTTTCAGGGTTTCTCTCCGCCAATATGTTTGGGAAAATCTGGGCCCAAGGTGGGTGCCACTTGGGACTGGAATTTTTATAAAATGATGGGATCCATCGGCCTGTAGCTTTCCCCGCACCCAATGATTTTATTGTTTTTTGGATCTTTCATGTGATTGGGGATCTAGAGTTTTCTTGATGTTCTGACAGTTTGGGAGGTGACAGCGTCTCAAGAACTAGCCCCTGCCCCTTTTTAATCCCTTTTGTATTGTATAATTTTTTAATATTTCTGAAAAAAAATTTTTATTTCTTCGGATTGGTTTTAAAATTTCCCTTACTTGTCTTTAAGGACATATCCCCTGCCCCTTTCTAGCCTTTGCTAAAATGCCAATGCTTTCCCCGGGTTATTTCCCAATCAAAATGCTCCGCCTCGAAATTTTTTTTATGTAAATTATTTAGTCTTTCCAACCATACTCGAACATTTTTTTGCCTCCTGCCCGCGCTGTTTATTAGCGAAGAAGCATTCTCCACAAAAAGCGGGTATGCTGTCGGCCATGAATCCTATATTTCTTGTGTACTATTTTTTTGGGGGAGAGACATGGTGACAAAGGGCCCTGATCCCTTTGGTTTTTCCCCAAAATAGTTGCGGTTATTAGTGTGCCCTCTTATTGGACTCGAACTCAAACCACCAACCTTTGAAGATTTCTTTAAAGTTTTGTCTCCCCCCAAGGCCACTGGGAACCCCCAAAAGAAGCCCGGGCCCCTTTAACAAAAGTCTAGCCAAATTTTTCCCACGGGGTGCGTGGTCCGAAACAATTTTCCTTTTTTCTCCCTTACAACCCTATTAAAAGATTTCTTGTGATAGGAAATTTGTTATGGGGACCTGTTGATGGATCGGAAAAAGTTATATTCCCTACTTTGGGTGTGTTGGCCCCAAAAGTTCCATTTCGTTGTTTCACAAGTTTTCAGTCCAATTTATTTGCCCTTTGTTGGTCTGGAGATCGTTTAGGGTTTCTTCCCCGAAAAATGACTGCATTCATGTTACCAACAAAATAGTGGTCCCCTGTCAGAAAAATGTGCGCGAGTTCCCGAAAAAATTCCCCCCCCTCCTGTTTGGACCGTATACATTGTACAGAAAAATTTTCCCCCATCGGGCATTTCATTATGCAATCTCACCTTTATCTTTATGTCAGCCTTAGTGGAAATATGTTGTACGATGTGATTTTTTTAATAATATCAGAACACCATTTTTTTGTTTATGCAGGTGAACCCCAACCTTTCCCACCCCAAAATTTCCTCTCCCAAAAATCCCTGGCAGCAAGATGGTTTCCCGTAAAAAAATATGTCAGGCTTCATTTTACCTAAATGTCTCAGATCAAGGATCGTTTTTGTGAGGGGACAATAAACCCCTTTACGTTCCAAAAATATTTTTTTATGTTTATCTAAAAAATCTGGAAGCATTGTTTTTTTGCAGACTTTACAACCATATTGTCATTTCCCCGGGTTATCCAGGTGTTCCCCCCTTGACCAAGTCCCATTTCCTGGCTTAAACCAAGTTAAAAACTAGAACATTAAAGTTGGAGAAAAACTCCAAAATTTTTCAAACTCTAATACCTCCTCCTAAAACCACTTCCCTGGCATTATTTCGGGACCTCTCATTTTTCTGACGTGCACGCTGTCCCTAGGCATCGCCTAACTTGCGATTAAAACACATCTCTTTTTTACAATTAAAGATTGTTCTACCCCCCATTCCTCCTTCATTGAAAATAAACATTTGCAACTCACCACACTGGAATGCTTTACCTACTGACGAGGATAGGTGTTGAGGAGGAAAAGGGGAGGAGAATCCCTAAAAGGAGAAGAAAATCAGAAAGGGGTGGGAGGGTGCGGGGAGGGGGAGTTAACCGAAAAGAAAGGGAGAGAGAGGGGGGGGGATTCAACATCCCTCTTAACTGCTGCTTAATAAACAGGTTATAGAAACCCAACAAAGTGCATCAACACAGCATCAGGAGCCATCATGTTATAGTTCCAGCTTCAACTTAGCCTCGATAATGAGCGTCAGTTCTCAAGTTTTGCTTCTTTACTCACTCGGAGTTTGCGGGGGTCTCTGTTCCTTGGGCTTGACCGATTGGGCGTTTCTTCTTTCATTCTCTGGGTCCAGAGAGTCTCTAGGGGTATCCCCTTCTTTTTCCACTGAAGTGTCTCGAAGGAAGTGACCAAGTCTCTCTTCTGCTTGCTGGGCCGATTTAAAGGATTCGGCAGTACCATCTGGCAGGGATACTCAGAGTAGCCGGATATTGCAGTTGAAAACGGATTTGCTTGTGATACAATGCAGAACACAACTTGCTAAAGGCCTTCCTTTTGCGGGAAACTTCAACAGAGTAGTCGTTGAAAATAAGGATGGTTGATCCCTCATATTTTAATGGTTTTTGGCGTTTTTTAAAGCTACGCAACATGTTATCTGGGTCTGAATAGTCCAAGAATTTAGCAATAACTTGTCTGGAAAGAGCGGGGTGCCCAATCACAGTCTGTGCTTTATAGGATGTATCTGGGCCCACTCTATGCGCTCTCTCCACCTTGCAGATCATGTCTAAGTTTAGTGCAGCTGGCAAGTCTTTCTCACATATTTTCTTTAAGTGGCTAGAAGGAATTTTCTCAGGGAGCCCTATGATGTGGAGGTTATTCCTGCGCGAGCGATTTTCTAAATCTTCCAGCTTATTGGTGATATGTTTGTTGGCTTCAGTGAGATCATTTAACTGTGTATGCAAAGCAGAGAGTTCATCTTCTGTAATGGATAATTGCTGTTCCATCTCCTCCTGACGCTCACCCTGCTGATTTACCTCCGATTGTAAGCTATTTATAGTTGCTAGAACTTGCTTTGATAACGTGTCTTGCAGTACTGGAAGTATTTTCTTTGCTACTGCAGTGGCCAGTTTTTTATAATTTATTTTAATTTGGGGTTGCTCACTTTCACATTCTAGCAATTCTTCATCCGAAAAGCCTATGTCTTCCTGATCAGAGCCCATCTTATTCATGGCTCCTTTTTCTTTTCTTTTTTTTTTTTTAACCATAAACTTTTTATTGGTCAGATATAAAGTAGTACAAACAGAGTACAGTATATGTCATTGTAAGACCAAATTTCAACTTTTATCCCCAAAACACAACCCAGCCCCCCTCCAAATCCCTCTCCAGTTTTAAACAGAAAATTTTATTACAAACACATGCAATGCAAAATTTAATTAAAAATTCAGTTTTTCCAATAAAAAATTGTTTTGGCTGTCGGAGGCCTCCCTCCCACCAATGCCATAGACACAGTCCCGGAACCTTCACCGAGATCCCCCCAAAACCCCCCCCCTAATGTTGGTGAGCGACCAGAAGTTCCCGCCATTAGCCCTTTTTTTTTATATTTAATTTTGGCCCTCTCTTTTAAAACAACCTTCTCCAGGGCTCGCCGTTCCTTTTTCAAAAATCCTGTGCTGACGGAGGTTTGACCAGCCACTTTGTCGCTATTATTTCTTGCCATAAATAAAGTTTGATATTGCGATTTTTTCGCCCCTGAAAGTTAAGCTCCTACATATCCCCAAATACAAAACCAAGGTTATCTCCATGTAATTTTAAAAATGCTGGATAATTGGCATAAAAATCCAAAATCGTCTGTTTAGGGCAATTTCCAGAAAAAAATGCTAGGAGGCCGGGTGCACATGACACCCATTTACAGGGAGGGCCCCGAATTTTCCCAATTTTATGTGAAATGGGAGTTCTGTAAACTCGTGTATTTTGAATTTTTGAGGGATTCGATGCTGTTCAACCACTGAAATCAATGGTATGGTCTCGTATTCCCCAAAAATTTTTGGGTTATAGGGCCCAAAATCTCCTTCCACCTACTTGTAAATTATTTGGGTTTTAGAAAAAAAAGTTTGCCCGTAAAAGTTTATATAAAGTGGTATCAGTCCCTTCGTTGTTTTGATGTTCTTTACCCTATCTTCGGATAAACTTGGCTTTTTTTTGAATTTTGTTGATTTTTCTGATTATAAGCGTGCCTAAGCTGTAAGTATTTGTATAGTGTGTATGCGGTAAGGAAAATTCATTTGCAATTGCTGAAAACTTTTTAAAAACCCCCCGATCTGTAAGAGTTGAGAGACTTTGAAAAGGCCCCCCGTCCCATGACTCGAATCCCTGAAGACAAAAGTTGGAAGCCCGGGGGGGATTCCAAATCCCGGTATAGGATGTGCAGCCTGAAGCCCAAAATCCCCCGTAATTTCCCCACAGTTTATATGATTAAAATTGGAAAATTTTTGGGTGATAAAAAAGTTTTTTTCCTCCGTTTCCTAAAAATGGGAGAATTAAAAAGTGGCGAATAGCTTCAAAGTTTAAATCCCTTTTCCCCTCCCCCTCCCCAAACTCTCATATATTGTGTTGGCTGCCAAGAAGTAAACTGTGGATTGGAATTGCCAACCTCCCTCGTCCTTTGCCCAAAAACAGGTTTCTATTTATCCCGGCATGTTCCCCCCCAGTAAGGGTCTGAAAATGCTTGACTTTAAAAAAAGAAACTTGGGGAGCCGATTGGAGAGTTAGTGGAGGTCAAAAACTGGGGCATCCAAATCTTTTTTAAACCGTTTGATCTTCCCGCTAGAAAAGGTAATTTACGCCGACTCCAAATTTTTTTTTAAAATTTAACTAGCAATGGATCCAGATTCAAAACCCCCCCAATTTTCCCGTAAATTACAGAAATTT
>JAODAL010032318.1:0-47115 GCA_025379985.1 Phyllomedusa bahiana
GTTAAGTAAAAAAACCCCTTTTGTGAGATAAGACTCTGCAAAAGTGACTCTCATTGTGCTGAGACAGCAGAGTAGGGGGAGGGGGTGGGGAACCAAAGAATTTGTGTATTGTGTACTTAAGAGGAGATAAAATTTACTCCTGCCCAAAAGAAAAAAACTATTTGGTAAAGTTCTTATTTCCTTTCCCTACATATTAGAAGCTAATCATTGTGGTGAGAAAACCCCTTTTTGGGATAGGGGGAAATGAAAAAATTGGGAAATCAAAATTTTAAAAGTCTTGGGAAAGACAGTGGGGTCTCTGGTGTCGTACTAAAAGTGGTCCCTTACACTGATCTTCCCTTTAAAAGGGCCCTTTAAAGCTGACTGGGGGTTTAGCCGAGCTGGTAATTTTTTTCCCCATCCCAGACTTTAAAAGGGGGTATATAGACATTCCTGGCATATTGATAGGATATGGCATCTATGTTTTAATGGGTAAGGACCCGAGTTCTCCATTTTGAACAGAGAGGTGGTAGGACTCTCCACTGAAATCAAGGGGAATTGTAACGGAGGGGGTATGGATCCATGGACCCCGCAAGCAGTGGTAGAAGCCAAAAGGGGAGCGGAGTTAAGGGGGTCCGGTTTTCACCAGAGCCGCCCCCAAAGGGGATGGACTTGCTGCGCGGGATTCCCAGGTCCCCCCCTGATGGACTTGCTTGGGGGAGGGGCCAAAGGCACAAGCGGTACAGAATGGGCAGGCAAACTCTATGGGGGTCAGGCCAGAAGGAGGGCAGGCAGCGAAGGTTGGGGGGGTCGTTAAGGGGTAAACGGAAATGGTAAGGAAGAGACGAAACGGAGTGACAAAAGTTCCCTCGAAAAAGTATGGGACAAGGAATCGGAGGTCAAAGAAGAGGGGAGCCATTATATAGGGTAGTGGCCGCAACACAATTCCCGGGCGCGCGGGCCCCCTTTAAATTTTAACACCGGCGTACACGCGACTGGCGGCGACCGCTGAGACAGAGCAGGGCGGGTCGGGTAAGTGATAGGCCCGAGGGAGGGGTGCCCCCCGGGGGAATCCGGGGCCCCCCCCCCCGGGGGCGCACGGAGAAGCATGGACAAGGCCTGCAGCCCAGCCATGGGTGCGCGCTGTCGTGAAGAGATCTACCGCACCGCAGGACCTACACCTATCAAACATTGATGCCTTTCTCACATTTGTTTCATTAGTTCAGGCTGTATGTATAGCTGATTACACCATTGCAGCTGCTCTGGTTACAAGGAGCTTGTGGAGCCTGCAGACGACGCTCTGAACATGAAAAACCATAGCTTGAGGTCGGAGACGTGGAATCCTCTCCCTTCCAAATGCTCACCAGAATGATGAGGTTACAACTCTTCAGTGAGGGAAGACATGCCTACTGGGAGGAGAGACATGCCTACTGGGAGGAGAGAAATGCCTACTGGGAGGAGAGACACATCTACTGGGAAGAAAGACTCGCCCCTAGATTTGAAACTGAAACAGAAAAAAAACTCAAGTCTGCAAAAGCTTGTGATGATAAAACCCCTTTAGCCTATCTTGAGAATGGGCCCCTGAAAGTCTTCACAGAAACGAAAGGGGTCATGTTACCCCACACACTTCCCCACTTAAATGGAGTTCAGAAGAGGGGCACACATTTGGCTGAAATTCAAACTCCCATAAAAAATGAGAGGCATCATGCAGCTGACCTCCTTCGGTCTGCATGTATTTTTAGGGCCCATTCTCAAGATCAGTGTGATCTCAGAAGTGGGTCCCACACATATCAGACCTTTATGGCATATCCTATCTATACACCATAAATATTTAAAGGGGTTTTCTCGCTACAACGATCATATCTGTAATGATGGGGACAGTAAAAATAAGCACTTTTGAAATTGGGTTTGTATTACCTAAATAATTTAGTATGCAGTATTGCTAATCTGTGTGTTCTACACAAAAACTATAGCCCGGGCCGGGCCCAACCATTTCTTTATGGTGCTGCATTTAGTGTGCCCCGGTCGGCCATGCCCCCATGGGGCACCCCCGGGGCTGTGATTGTTTCCTTGTTTTGGTTTTTTCCCCGAGCTAGGGCATGGTGCTTTTTTCAGGAAAGCTGTAATGGCTGTTTTTCCCCTCACAATGTAAATATGTCTTGCTCCCCTTTACAGGAAAAGTAATTTCTGCTGTGCTTTTTTTTCACAGTGAAAACTTAAATGTGCCCTGCTTTAAAAAAGAAACTTAATGGGTGAAATTTGCATTTCTCACATTTTTTGTCAATTTCGGTTTTCATGTAAAAATGTTTCCCGCAATCGGGTTCTGGTTAAAAGGGGCTTTGGAGGGGGGTGAAGCTCTCCGGCTGAGAAAACTGACCCATTGCGGGTTGCAGAGCTGTGACATCCTCTCCCTTCCACTACCAAACGAATGAGATGTCACCCCGCTTTAGGTTGGGAAAACCCACCTACTGGGAGGAGAGACCCGCCCCTGGATTTGAAGCTGTAAGATAGAAACAGCTCAAGATGCCTGTGAAAGGCTACACAGGGAAAACCCTTTAAGTAGGGAACATCCCTTTAAGAATAGAGTGTCCCGTTTGTATGAGAGATATCGGAGCTAAATTCTGAGGCAGGGTTAGGATATATCTACATTAGATGATCAAACGCGCAAAAAGGGGAAGAAACAAAAAAAAATAGAAAGTCAGTGAAAGAAAGAAAAAGAAATAAGGAAGCCCATAAAAGACCTGTAAAAGCAAGTAAGATGTCAGTGTAAACAAGCCTAGTTGCCTTATTTCCAATTATAGCACTTCTACTTCATATATTTCTTCTCCTTTGTAATAATCATTATATTAAAATATAACATGCTGAGGAGTTAAACGTATAGTAATATGGATGTAGCAAAGTTTAACTTGACCATGATGTCATGGCTTTCCCCCTGTTTTCTTTTGTTAGATCACTATTAAAGCCATCGAAAATCATTGAAAGGTTGAGGTTAGGGGGGCTAGTTCTGGAGATAGGACGTTGGGCCAGGGAGATTCTGCATACTTTGTGGGAAGGAAATTTTTCCTCTTGAAGGGAAAAAATTGGGATGGCTTTATAGAGGTTTTTGTCTTCTTCTGGATCAACGCTGTAGGATTAAAGGTTGGACTTTTTCCAAAATTTTTTACTTTTACAACATGGATAACATTTTCTACTGTGATATCATGGTGTGTTATCTGTCAAGTTTATCTTTGCTATATCTGTAAGACTGAGGTATCTTCCAAACCACAATATGACTTGTGTGTTTGCTTAATAATTACTTTACCTTATAAGCATCCTTTATGTTCAATGGGTTTTCCCATACTCTGCACTAGCCCACAATTCCCCTTTATTCCATTCCAATCGGATGCAACTATTAGATGCCTCCTCCAATGTCGTACCTTCTGCTACATCAAAAAGCCTGCTGACCAGAAACTTCTCATTGGAACTGTCCTCACAGACTAAAAAAAGGGAGTAGCGATCTGCCGATATCAGTTCGTGAATGTGCAGGAAAATTTTATGACAGAGGGCGGTGACGTCTAAATGGCTTGAAATATCTTTCACCAGTTCCAGAAGCCGTGAACACTGATCGCTCGCGCTGTTTAAACTGGGACTTGTAGAGGCATCTGTTCCTTCTTTTCAGAAATTTTTTGCCAAGAAATTTTTCGCGTTCCCCACAGAGTCCTTAAAAAACGATGGGCCGAGAGGCCTATTTGAAATCGGAAGCGGGGATTTTTCCTCACCCGGGGCCCCTTTTGGGTTTGGGGGGTCTCAGAAGAAGAGGCCTGCTGGTTAGTTTCCGTATTGCTTTTGCCTCCCTCCTTTGTGGCTGGTATTGTGTGCACTCTTTCAGCAAACCCTGCATTGACCATTTCTCTTTAAAAAGGGGGCATAAAATTATAAATTTTTTTAGTTTAAGAAAGGGAAAATGGGAAAGGGTGACAAAAGAAAACTGAAAAAGTGTCACAGCAGAGGCGGCATTAAATATTTACCATGATCAATTTCCTTTTCCCCCCCTTAAACCTTTTGGGGAAGTATAATCATCCCCCTTTCCCCAAAGTATTGTGGAAAAGTCTCCTTTTTTTTAAAGTTTTAAGGGATTTATTTCAATTTTAAGCAAATGTCATTAAAAAAGGCCTGAAAATCCCCAGCCTATTCCCCTTTTTCTGTTTATAAAGTATCAGCCAAATTAGTGGGCAGTGAATCATTCCCTGTTATTTGTCTACTGTCATGTATCATATCTACGGTGAGTCCTTTGTTTTTCCTACATGATATGTTATATGGCATGTAACTAGGTTATTGTCTTGATGTTGAATATTGCAAGCTAAATGTCACTGATTGTAATTTTGAAATATACATAGGTTACAATGACATTAAAAAGAATATTAAACTAGATTTTCTTATTGCCATCAGCAACTGAGTGTTTTCAAAAGCAAAAGAAGTATGCAAACTCTTTTTATATTAAAGGGGTTGTCTCACTACAAGGATTGCTTTTTATGTAAAAGATCTTGCAAAAACAAGTCACTTTGCAATATGTGTCCATTAACCCTTTAACGACCTTGGGCCGTATCCATACGTCCAGGTCGTTTGGGGGGTTAACGCACCTGGACGTATGAGATACGTCATGAGGATCGCGCGAAACTATAAAGCAGAGTGTCGCAGCGATCGGCGCGGGTGTCAGCTGTATATTACCAGCAGAACATTCCCGCAGCGTCGGCCCGACCCGGATCGCTCAGGGAGGGGGCGGTTACCCCTTTAATTATAGCGACAATCCGGTCGCAATAATTAAGAGAGTCGAATGGAGGAGATCGTCCCTCTGCCGTCTCTGTCGGCGGCAGCAGCGCACGGTCGGGCGATCGTGCAGCTCCTGCCTCCCTACAGACACCACGGGAAAGGCAGAAATGCCTTCGGGTTGTCTGTGACGTTCGATGCCCTGCCGTGCCCTGTGGGCATGACCCGGCTCTTCGGTGGACTGACAGTTGTCATAGGAACCAGTCATGAAATCAAAGCTATGCACTGATCCTATTGAACTGAGAGATATAAAGATCTCTCATTCAAATCCCCTATGTGAAAAAGTGAAAAAAGTAAAAAAAAGTGAAAAACAAGTAAACACAAACACGCAAAAAATTAAAATAAAAATACGTACCCACGCCTTTTTTCCCCTTTACAAAACGCCTAGTCCTTGCTATTTCATGGATCACAAGATAACCGTTTTGGCTCTGATTTTGAGAAGGATTTTACAATAAGCCATGGTAAAAGAAAATGATGTAGCAAGAAACAATTTGAAAGTGCGTTGCATTTTATCAATCTCTGTCTTTTCAGTGTTACAATGGCCTCCGGATACAATATTTTCAACATACAATGGTCTTTCCTGGGACATTGTATATTACAAAGTTACATAGTCACATAATTTGTAAAGCCGAAAAAAAGACAATTGTCCATCCAGTTCAGCCTATTGTCTTATAGCGATGATCCAGAGGAAGGTAAAAACTCCCATGAGGTAGAAGCCATTTTAGGGAAAAAAATTCTTACCGACTCCAATATGGCAATCAGAATAAATAACTGGAACAACTCCTCTCCAGAATCTCCAGGTTCTTGGTCATTTCAATTCCCCTAAAAATTGGAATAAAAGTGATCAGAAGGTCGCATCTATCCCGAAATGGTACCAATAAAAAGTACACTTCAGATTGCAAAAAGTGTCCCCTCAGTCAGGTGTATAGATAGAAGTACAAAAAAGTTATCGCAAAAAAGAAATTAAAGATCGTCACTCCTCATCTAGTTGCAGGAACTATGCCCAGTACATTCCGGTGCACAGAAGAAAAGGAACCCAATATAGAAATGATGACGCCTCCTCCAGCACTCGTCAATTGTATAGAAAAAATGCACTTTATTGAAGACATATTAAAATCATGATTAAAATAAAAAAAACAGACCTAATATGACATACTGTCTATGAGTTTTGAGCAAAAGATGGCTCTTAGTCGGTTGGTTTTTAGATTTCCCGCCAGCCCAGTACAATGATTGTATGGGAATCCGACAGTTTAGAAATCCGACAGTAGAAAATCTGTACTGTGTAGACTACAGTACAGATTTTCTATTCAGGTCTAAGGGCACTGGGTTATATTTGGATTTTTGCAGATTCTAAATACTGAATCCATTTAAAAATCCGACTGAAATCGTGCGCTGTATAGGCATAGCCCAAACATCCTACTTAGCCAGCTTAATTTGTAATAATTCATTGTATTCTGTTGTGTTGTTGATTTTAAACAGTTTAGTATCATATGCATAGTTTATACTAAGTAGTTATTCCTTCAAAGTATCTACTGTGCAACCCTCCTGTAAGGTAATTAATGAATGCATTAAAGAGAATAGGGCCTGATACTGACCCTGTGGACCCATAGTAAACAGGATCCAGTTGAGTATGTACCGTACATTACATCCTTTGTTTTTATCACTGAGCCAGTTACTTACCCACTTGCAAACATTTTGAGTCAGGTTTTAAAATATTATGTAATCAGACACCGATCCAGCCAATTATTGTGAAAATTTTAGTTATCAAACCCCTGCATTAGGGAAGTGCATGGAGTGATTGGCAGTTTAGTGACGCCTCTCTACAGTACAGTGAGGTACTACATGTCCTGTACTGCTCTTTAAATCTGACAGGATGAGCGGCTCCTTTGGACACACAATAAAGGCGCCCCATTTTATCTTTTCTGTTACATTGTGTATAAAGTACATGACCCAAAGAAGCTCCTGTCCTCAAAATAGAAAGTAATTTCCAGCTTCCAGCAGCTGTTTCTGGTGTTATATGTAAGGACTTGCTTTATCTGTATCAGTTATCTGATTCATTTTAATCTTCATTATGCATTATAGTGGGGACATTTTGGGGACTCACAAACAATTATCAGTTTTCCATACTGTTATGGTCTCAATACACAATGGTCGTCCCAGAACCAATTAATATTGTATGTAGAGAGTTCACTGTATAATGAAAAGCGATACAAATTTCACTGGTATCAGTTCCAATCAGTTCAATAGGAACAAGGCCGTCTTTGAAATTGGGCCCCCAGGTAGCCGCCTACCCTGCCCAGTGGCATAATTCCGTGGCAGGTCTGGGTGGCATGTTTGTGTGCAGGACCGGACCCGCTAAGTCTTTAAGTGGGGCAGGAGGCGAGATCACACCTCCTGCGCTGCTGTATCTTCTAGGCCACAAGCCTGTAGGTTTCTGGTCTAGGAGAAGCGGAGGGCAACATCCCGGCGTAGACGGCGTGATGCCATCATTCCCCTCCCCGGAAAGTAGCTCCCGGAGCCGTCTCCTCAGTGGGGGAGCGGGGAGAGATGAGTAGCATTTTTATTCTTTTATTTAGAGGGGGCTGTGTACCTACAGGGGGCTATATGCCTAGAGAGTGCTGTGTACCTACGGGGGCTATATACCTAGAGGGGTTGTGTATCTAAAGGGGTCTATATATCTATGGGGAGCTGCATACCTAACTACAGGAGGTTATATACATAGATGGGTCTGTATACCTACTTAAAGGGGGTTTTATACCTACCTATCTACAGATGATTGTATACCTGCCTACAGGGTGCATATATACCTATATTCCTACAAATGGCTACTTTACCTACCTACAGTGGTCCTGTATACCTACCTAACGGGGGTCTATATACCTCCCTACTTATTGGTGGGCAACATTATTACCTACTTACTTAATGGGGGCATCCATACCAGAGGTAGAAATTTGTAGGGAATTGTTGATAAAGTGAGAAGTCTAAGCGTACTGGGTCAGATGGAGAGGAAAAGGGAAAAATATTGCTTCTGTGTTGGATCAGTGCTATATTCATTGTCATGTGATGGTGACCTGAGCTGGTGTCTGACCACTATGTGGTCTTCATATTGCGGTGTTGTAGGTTATAAACTTGTTATCTATAATGTATATATTTGTTCCTGTGAGTGGTTGTGTTGGTTGGGGGACCCAGTGCACAGCTCTGCCCAGGGGCCCATATTGCTGTTATGACAGTCCTGAATATACAGTAAACCAGCATTATTCTCTTCCATAGATTAATAACAGATGCAGGAATGAATACAGTTACAGAATTCATGTCAGAGCTGCACCTTGTAACAAGTTGGGTACTTGTACTCAACTAAGACAGGACAGATTTTTATGCTATAGGAGAATACAATGGATTAACTAATACTATTTTATACTAAGGTCAAGTAAACCTAAAACCGCTCACTTGTTAAAAATTTTATTTAGACATTCATTCAGACAGACATTCATTGCCAGCATGTGAAAAACATCATGCTGGCACTGTAGTACAATTCATAAAATAGATAAATGTTTATTGATTTCTGATATTGGGATCTTCCAAGGACCCCCTAACCTCATTGTGTGGTATCTGAATTAGGTGAAGGTGCACATATGCATATGTCGATATGGAATTACATCAATATATGATATCAAAAGCCAATCTTTTTATAACCTTTGGTTTAAGGCATATCAGATTCAAATAATGCCATACATCATTAATGGCTAATCAATACTTAAGCAACACCCCTTATTTATCATAATACCCTTATTGATACTGATTGAATTATCATTGGTTGCCTGTCAGTTAACATACCCCTTACGTTTCCATTTTGTAAATTTTTTTGGTAAATACATCTTCTAGTTGTGCAACCTATCACATATAATTATTTAATGTCAAGCTCCATTGCGCATGTATAATTGCGGTTAGCCATAACTCTTTGGCCTAAATTCTAGCTTAAGCCGGTTCTTTGTTCAGCTTTGTTCTCAGTAGTTTTGCTTGAAAAGCATATTTTAAAAATGAGAAGTTTCAGTCAGATGAGATTTCAGGGAAGTAAGATTCCAGAAAGAGAATGTTACAGAGAGTTTCAAGATTGTCAGAACAGCAGAAATAAGTTAACAGTTAAACACAACTTAAGAAAAGAGAACAAGATGGAGGAATCTGTCATTATTGGAAATTTTAAATCACTCATAAATCAAGAAGTCATTACTAATTCTACATATCCATAACAATTTCCCTTAAAAAATATGTAGTAAAAACAATGAATATAGAACGAAACCGGGTCTCACCTCTAACACGTTTAGAGCCACTAAAGTCAGGTCTCTTAAGCTAAAGTGAGACCTCACTTTACAGTATAAATGCTGTATATACCCAGCAATCAGATATCAGGTGATTGTTAATCCTTTAAATAAACATACTACAGAGACATTAATACACACCCAGCAATCAGATAACAAGTGGTAATTAGCATATAAACTTAGACAGTCTAAAAATGGGTCAAATTGGACTCATGCTTAGCTGACACCAAAATTTAAGTGTATTTTTCGGCACATGATGTCGCTCATTAAATCACACTTCCTTTTCGTGAGTCTATGCCCTTAGCACAAAGTGAAGCCTTATTGTCCTAGCAAATCTGCTCCATTGAATGTCCCTACTAGATGATGGCAACTAGAAATTATGAAATCAATAACCCCTTAAAAGACATTTAGCCCATGTTCAGACGGCTTATTCAAGCCATAATTGCGAGCCGGATTTCGCTCGCAATTCCGGATTGAATACGGGGCGGGGGCGGGTCGGGGGGCGCGGCCCGCCGGCCCCATAGACTTGCATTATCCACGGCGCGTATTGCGCCTGGATAATGTGCATGTCACTTATTCCCCGCCTGGCGGATTCGCCGAGCGGGGAGGAGCGGTGGAATCCACTGTTCTCTATGAGAACTGTGGCTTACCGTAATTACTGCGACGGATTGGCGCCGTACTGCAGCGCAAATCCGGCGCGCAGTACGGCGCCAATCCATGGCGAAATAAGCCGTGTGAATGGCTCTTTACTGTAACTGGGCGTTATGATGTTAAGGCTGCATAAAGATGATCCCGCTCCATACATGGAAGGTGTTGGCTATCAAATCAGGGTTTTTAGAAATGTGATAAGCGTTCATAAATGTAAACTAAGAAGAAGTCAGTGGAGCTGCAGCTATACATCAGTAAATGCTGCTAGTCTCATTTTTGGAGGACCTAACAAGTTCTCTATAACATTACAGGCTCCAAAGACATCCAGGAAAAAAATGAGGAATCTGTAGCTTTCTATGAAAACCGTTGCATACTCTTTTTAGGATTTCATTTTTGTGCTTTATTATAGAGTAGTAGCTAGTATAGCGATTTTTCAAGTTCTAAAATGACGTTGTCATTAGTATGAGTCAACTTCTGCTAAAGCGATATTACATTGCTTTCAAAGATGATGAACAACAATGCTGACAGGTTATCCTTTATCATTAGGCCTTGGAAATGTCTCAAACAGCTGTGTTACGTGTTTTAATGGTGGTAATGGAATGGGTCATTATGGTTAGTACTTGTCTTAAAACATACGTAATATTTAAGCAAATCGATATAGAATATATTTTCACAAAGGTATGTCATTTATAGGACGTGCTCTCCAATCTCTGAGAATAGGACCACCACAGAATTGAACAAATTTCCCAGAACTGAGCTATTATTTTAGAACCCAAATATTTGCTCTTAAAAGTACTTTGGGTCAACAGAAACTGATATATTAATCTCTAAAAATATATTTACTTTATATTAAGCTTTCTGAAATTTCTCTGTGTTGTACAACCCTGTATAAAAACTGTATTAAAATGAGTTGTTATAGTCAGGGAAACCATAAAATAGCCATCTGGGTCACTAGGTATTAAGCTTTACTGGTTTACCAAGGAGTGAGGGCTGTCCTATCAAATAATATAAGATCTTGACTATATCTTACTAGGTCGGCATACTGTGCCTCCAAAGGTGGAGGTGATTTTAGGGGCCCACCAGTTGAGTTGTTTATGGGCCATAGATGTAACCTTCTGGACAGCAAAATTAATACTTCCTCAAACAGAGCTTCAAAGCAATCAATATAAACTTTTACTGTTCCTTAGTACAAACAAACTTTCTTGCTTGCAGCTAGTTTATTAAACAGAGCATGTACATACAATGCGGTTCAATATACGTCAACACTTTATCTTCAGAAGTGCTTTAAGCCAAGCACGGCTCACATCGCTCCCTACACGTTGGATATGTAGTAGACAAATGAACATATACAGTATAGCCAATATGGTACTTGCTTATCTGGACGTAAGTCTCTCAAGCAGTGAGCACTGTGCCCTCTCGACACTGTTCAACGCAGCAAGAGGCTACTGCGCCTGCGACGTTTTGGGGTCCTCCCCCTTTGTCAAGCTCACCTGAGGTACATAGATACGTCTCTAATATAGTGTGCCTCATTCTACACGTCACTAAATTAACCTTTGCATTGCCATTTACCGCAATAGTTCTCAACTACGCACATGTTTAACAAGCAGCTACAACATATCTACTTAAAAACTCCATCGTTCACCTACTGGTGCCCTCTTACTGCTAAAAACTTACAAAGAACTTTCAAACTCACCTTACAAATACAGTTCTGGCAGCTCAGGCATGGGAATGTGCCCCTCTTTGGAGTGCTTAAAATTTTTTGCAATGGCCTCTTTTGTACCAAATCAGAATGAACTACCATATTACCTATTGTCTGCCCTTTTCGATATACAAATCTAGGTTTTTCTGAAAACATTTTCTCATAGACTGGATCACTCTGTATCACCTTCCTTGATTTAAGTATAGCGTCCTTCACCAACCCTGCATGGTCATCAAAAACTGACACAAAGTCAATATTGCTGCCCAACATCTCTGCTGGTGGTCTGTTTTTCATCAACTCAGCTCTTGTCATAGCACCTACTTCATTAGCTATTCGGGAAACCTCTTTCCTTGGGTATCCTCTGCTAACAAACTTTTCAATCATTGTACATTTGTTAATGGCATATTCAGCATCTGTAGTACAGATGCGACGGGCCCTTACAAATTTAGGGATCCCTCTAGTGACACTCGGGGCATGGAAACTATCGTGGTGCAGGAGATTTTTTCTATCGGTCGGTTTTTTACAGCTACTGTAAATGACTGTACATGCCTCCTATACTCTGCCTCTTGCTTCTTGTCTCTATTTCCTTACTTTTCTGCCTCTTCTGAGGATGTATATGCAGTTAAAAACAACTCCAGGTCAGCTATGCTCAGAGGCCCAACGGGAGTTTCCCCTATACTCCTGTGGGCCAGTCCGAGCCTGGGTAAATATATAGAGTTTTGGTTGGGGGGGATTTGTTGGCATGGTCATTAAAAAACGTTTAAATTATCTTTTTCCTTTAAAAATTGTATGATAACTGAGAGTCCTTTTTGTGAGATAATGGTTGTGTTATGGGCCAGTTACTATTTACTAGATTTCACTAGGTCATATAGCAGTGGTCTTCAACCTGCAGCTTTCAATTCCAATTATGCCCTGATAGCTGTAACGACTCAAGTGGGGGATCCACTGGGTTACCCATGCACAGTATCACGCTGCGTAGCAGAGTATACAAAGTCCCCTGGTATTAACCTTTTAGTCCCTTAAAAGTGTCACCTTCCCTGCAGGGAACTCCTAGGTTGCTAACCTCAACTTGGTCACCCACGATGACAGCTGATGTACAGTTGTGGCATCAGAGAAGTAGATAGGAAGTGTAGTCAGGTAACAAGCAGAAGGCCAGGACAGGAGGAATATTATCATTGTCAGGTCACAGGCAGAAGGCCAGGGCAGAACCGGAGAGGTCAAAAACAAGCGTGCTAGAGTCAAATTAGCACCCTTGGAATTAGCTCAGGACACTAAACTGCATACCAATAAACTGGAAGCAAAGAAAAGGTGTCCCTTAACCCCTTACAGACACATGATGTATGGGTGCCGGTAAGGTCCTGTGTAGCGGACTTACTCAGTAAGTTTCCTACATAGGAGGCTGGTGTCAGCTGGCTTAGTTTACTGCTGTTTAACCCTTTAGACACTACAGTTATGTCTATGTAGATGGAAAAATAAAAAGTTATGGCTCTTGGAAGACTGGGAAGAAAAAAATGAAAAGCCATATTATTATTATTGGCTGTCAGTAAGGGGTAAAGCAAACATAAGTAGCAGGACATGGGCTGAGCAAGATGGGCGGTATGCCTTGGCTGTTTAAATTACCAAGGACCAATGTGCCTTAGGAATGAATCTGCAGTGGGCACTAAGAAGAAAAGATGGCAGACAAGGGGACAGAGGTAAATGAGTATGCCCATGACTAAGGAAACGGGCCACAACTGACTAGGTTGTGTCACTGGAAGCTTCACTTTTCAACAGCTGCAAAGCGAGAAGTTGAAGACTCCTCCCATAAAATATAATAGTACATGTAGTATTTGTGCTGTCATGTCATAAAGAATAGTAATGTGTTTGAATACAAATTTAGCATTCTAAAATCTTCACCGCATATATGTTTAGGTAAGGTGGGATGCTACTAAATTGAAATAGTGATATTTCTATTTTTTCTATTCATGTGTAGATCGGTCAATGCACATGATATATGTACCTGAATGACTACTAAGACAGTGAAATGATTTTGTTTATTTAAGCAGCCATCTTCAGTAATACAAATTTACATTCTGTGAATCAGGTGAAAAAACATTTTTTGGGTTGGGCAGCATCCCCCGGGCCCAATGGAAAGGGCAATTTTAAAAGTACTTTTTTAATCCCCTTTGTATTCAAACAAAAAAGCATTTTTTTTCCATTTTGAATAAAATTTAAACTTGCGTTTGTTGGGCCCCCTTTTTAAAAAAGCCAAAAACCCTCGTAATAAATGGCGCTTAATAAATTGAAAAGCATTGTGCTGTGCTGTGGCTTTATCAGAAGAGCACAATGTAATAAGGCAATTTAAAAACCCCCTAACCTTTAAAAAAACAGCAATCCCCCTGAAATTTTCTCAGAGAAAACTAAGACTTGTCCTTATAACTAATCATTGCTTGTTTTTGCCTTATTAAAAATTTGTCCAAAAAGTCAAAACATGCTTAAAATTTTCCCACAGCTTTTAAAAATTTGCCGGGCCTTTTTCACATTTGGATAGGAATTGTAAAAAACAAGGGCCTGTTTTTTAAATTAAAGGGTTTAAATTTGTGTATCATGTACCGTATTTTATACTGAATAGAGAATAATGTAACGGCCCTGCCATTGGGGTTAAAACACATTACTCTATGAAAAGCAGAACTGCAGATATGGAACAATTCTGTATGAATTATAAACCAGGTATTGTGTTGTATTTGATATAAAGGGGAATTTACCAGCAGAACTTCTAGAAGAGTGAAGAAGCAATACCTTTTTTTGAGGCTAACAGATTTCAATTTTCCCGAAAACTTTTTTAAAAGTACTAAAATCTCTTCCAAAATAGAACTAAGGGGAAAGCTAAGTTACTCTTGTAATTTCTCATCCCCACGCATTTTCCAGTTAACGCGTGGGGGGACTCTTTTTTTCCCAACCCTGGGAATAATTTACAATCCTTTGCTTGTATTTGTCATTATGTATATCCATTTTTTAAAAAAAAATTTTTTCCAACTTGGTTTTCAATCTTTGGAAAAACAGTTTTTTTACTTTTTTAAGACTGGGGGCACTTTGTTGTTTTCATTATTATGTGCTACATTGTTGTTTTATTTGTATCATCATTATTGACAAATGAAATTTTTGAGGGTTTTGTTTCCTGTATACTGTTAGGACCAAGATGTGCTGTATGGCAATTTTTTCTGTATTTTGAAACTTTCTGAGCACTCAATGAGTGTTTTAAAAATAAAGGGCAGGGTTAAGCAACCCACTTAGGGTTTTTTTGTAATTGCGGGGAGAGGGCAAAAAGTGGGGGCCCACTGCGGTGTACCGGCAAAAAAAAAAAGAAAAACGACAAATGTGACCCGGAGAGCTGAGGGTTTACTTTTTTTTTTTCTCCTCCAACAACCCCAATTGGGAGAACAACCTTGTCACCGAATTTAATTCACCGCCCTTAAGCAAACCCCATGCCCCCCAGTATCCCGAGGGGGTTCCCCCTTTCTGCCGCCCCACTGCTCAAACCCACTTTTTTCAGGGCTCTTCCACTCACCAGGGGGCCCTTCCCCTCCGCTGCACTTGAGGCCCTCTTTCCCCTTTTTTCCCTTACCTCCCCGGGCCCAAGGGGGAAAATGCAGCCCGGGGTTCCTCCCGGGTTGCTTTCTGCAAAACCCTTTAAATAATTTTCAGGTTTTTTTCTCTCTCTGGGCCTTTTGTGCCTAGCCTTCCCTATAAACCCGCCACCCTTCAACCCAGCCGGGAAGGGGATCCTTTCTGCTCCTTTCCAATGGCAAGGGCTGGGAGACTAACTACATTTCTCCCTTTTGCAACAAAATTCCCCCTGTGTACCAGGCCCCCCCTTTTAAATCCTCCCAAAACCAGCCCCTCTGATTTGGGTGGAAAAATTTACGCTACTGTATCCGGGTAGACTAATTTAAAACAAAATCTATAATGCCCAATTTATAGCCTACTGAATCTAACTTTCCTATTACTACTATGCCTAAGTCTCTATAGTACACTCACACTGCTTTCCCAAACAGGGATAACTAGCATAAGGATTCCTACACCTCTCACAAGTGCTATGATTTTACCATGTTTGTTGGACATACTTTGGGTGCAATGCAGAGCAATTATGCGCCAAAGTACACCTCGCAAATACGTTGTGTAAACATACCCTAATGAACATTAAGGCTAGGTTCACACGGCTTACACACCCCGCAATTACGCCGTGTGGCTGGGGGCGGGGCGTGAGCGGGGGCAGGTGCGGGGGGCTGGCGTCTCGCTGGCCCATAGACCTGTATTACCAGCGGTGCGTATACGCCGCTAGTAATTCACATGTCAATTATCTCCCCGCCCGGCGGATTCGCCGAGCAGTGACAGGAGACGTAATCCATAGTTCTCTATGAGAACAGTGGATTACCGTAATGACTGGGACGTTTTCAGCCCGTAATTTGCGCACTCCGGCGCGTTATTACAGACTGAAATGCATCCAGGTTTAAGCCGTGTGAACATAGCCTTAGGGGGTGACATGTATGAACGTGCCTGCTGCCTTTTTTTTGTCATATCTTGCACCCAGAAAATTGTCTTAGCACTGTTCTGTAGATGTTTGAACAGTCAGATGCCCAAACTTGGCGCAGTCTGTACTAGACACAACACTTTTGAATGCACCAAAGTTTGGTGCGATACTGCCATATAAAGTTTGACGTATAACACTCTATACACCAAAAATATTTGGTGCACTTTCATTTATACACTCCTCTGTATCTATTTAGAACTGATGTGTTGGCTTCTAGTTCCATATATGTCGCCCTAAGTCATTTTATTAAGGTGTGTATCTTATCTTCAAGTGTAACAGCTTCCTTGTCTTTTTTGGATTGTATCATTATTTGTCACACTGTGACAGCACCCCTTGTATATAGCATATGTGGTGTCCGTTCTTTCCAACTGAGATAGCCCCAGTCATATAGTACATGACCTCTGTTTCCTTTCTCAAGTTCAAAACCTTGCGAGGCAGGGGCAAAAGGATGTGGCTTAAAAGAGTCCCCTAAAAATATTTGCAGAATTACAGCAAGTCCACAGAAAATATTTCAAACTATAGTACAAAAGTTTCTAAGTTTGGGTGAAATGTTATTTATAAGATCTTTTTTTTAGGATGGACAATCCTTGAAAATTAAGAATCAGATTAAAAGGACATTTGAATAGTTCTGTTGGCAGTTTTCCTTTAGGCTGAATGTACAAATATTCCTTAAAAGCAGGTAATCTACTGTATAAAACTGGAAAAATACTCTCAGGGAACAATGTTCAGATAACGAGATATACATACAGCATCTCGCATTTTTGTAAACATTGTATTTATATGGGACAACACTGAAGATATGACACTTTGATAGAATGTAAAGTAGTCAGTGTACAGCTTGTATAACAGTGTAAATTTGCTGTGCCTTCAAAATAACTCATCACACAGCCATCAATGTCTAAACCGCTGGCAAAAAAAAGTGAGCACATCCCTAAGTGAAAATAGAAAAAATTGTCCAAAAGTGTCAATATTTTGTGTGTCCGCCTTATTTTCCAGCACTGCCTTAACTCTCTTGGGCATGGAATTAACTAGAGCTTCACAGTCTTTTTCCAATCCTCTGTGATGACATCACGGAACTGGTGGATGCTAGAGACCTTGCGCTCCTCCACTTTCTGTTTAAGAGTGCCCCACAGACAGGGGCGTAACTACAGGGGTAGCAGGGGTAGCAGTTGCTACGGGGCCCAGTGGCTTGAGGGGGGCCCCGCGGCAGCTGCTACCACCTCTGCTACCCCTGTGATGCCGCTCTGGGCCCGCCGGCAGTGAACACACCAGTTCACTGCGGCGGGTGCAGAGCTGCGGGGCCGGTCTGTGACGCAAGGGGGAGGGCGCCGCCGCCGCCAGGGCCCGCCCCCCTTGCATCACAGAGGAGATTTTAATTGTAGCACGTCCTGCGACCGCATACAATTAAGATGAACGTGGGAGGGAGCGCAAATTTTCCCCTCCCCCTCCGTAACGTCGCAGGCGGGCGGGGGAAAGTGACGTCATCGCCCGCCTGCCGAGCTTCCTGTCCTGGCCCCAAGCCTAAAGCAGAGGTTGGGGTGGGGAGAAGACGGAGACCCCGGGGGGAGGCGGAAAGGTAAGTAACACCTTGGGGGGGGGGTGTCTATCCCATTATGGGGGCCCTATTATTGGGGGAGGTGTGTTTGCCTATTACTGGGGGCCCCAAATTTCTTGGGGGGGGGGTGTGTTATGCCTATTACTGGGGCCCATTTACTTGGGGGTGGGTGTCTACACCTATTACTGGGGGCCCTAATACTTGGGGGGGGTTTATCCCCTATTAGGGGGCCCCTATTACGGGGGGGGTCTTGCCTTTTTACTGGGGGGGGGGTCTATGCTATTTTGGGGGCCCTATTACGGGGGGGGTTTTTCCAATTATGGGGGCCCCTTTTAGGGGGGGGTCATCCCTATTAGGGGGGGCCCTATTACGGGGGGGCTATACCCCCCCCCCCCCCCGGGGGGCCCTTTTAACTGGGGGGGAAATATACCTCAGGGGGCCCGTTACTGGGGGGGGAAAATTACTACGGGGGCCTGTTACGGGGGGGGGAAATATACCTACAGGGGGGCACTATTACTGGTGAGGGGAAACTATACCTACAGGGGGCCCTATTAGGGGGGAGGGGGAAATATACCTACGGGGAGCACTATTACGGGGGGGGGAAACAAAAACCAAAGGGGGCAAAATTACGGGGGGAGAAATATACCTACAGGGGGCACAAAAGGGGGGGGACTATACCTACGGGGCACTATTACTGGGGGGGGAAAAACCCCAAAGGGGGCACTATTCCGGGGGGGGGGAAACTATACCTACAGGGGGCACTTTTACTGGGGGTGGAAACTATACATACGGGGGGCACTATTCGGGGGGGGGGACAATACCTACAGGGGGCACTATTAGGGGGGGGGGGGGGGAATATACTACAGGGGGCACTTTTTACTGGGGGGGGAAACTAACCTACAGGGGGAAATTTTATGGGGGGGGGGGAACTATACCACAGGGGGCATATTCTGGGGGGGGAAACTAAACCTCAGGGGAATTTAGGGGGGGAAAAATATACCTACGGGGGGGCATATTACGGGGGGAACAATCCCCTACAGGGGGCAAATTTTCCTGGGGGGGGAAACTATACCTACAGGGGGCACTATTACGGGGGGGGGAGAAACTATACCTACAGGGGGCCATTATGGGGGGGGGGGAAAAAAAATTACCACAGGGGGGCATTTACGGGGGGGGGAAAAACCCTATCCCACGGGGGGCACTTTTACGGGGGGGGGGGAACTTACCTACAGGGGCCCTTTTAAAACGGGGGGGGGAAATTGCCTACAGGGGGCCCTATTAACTGTGGGGGGGAATATCTACAGGGGGTCTTTTTACGGGGGGAGGGGGGACTATAAAAAGGGGGGACCTTTAATTTGGGGGGGGGACTTGCCCTACAGGGGGGGCCCTAATAACAGGGGGGGGGGAACAGCCTACAAGGGGCTCTAAGATGGGGGGAACTTTTTGACACGGGGGGAGCCCTAACTAGTGGGGGGGGGGGGGGGGACAATTCTGCCTACAAAGGGGGCCCAAATCTACGGGGGGGACTATTCTGCCTACAAGGGGCCCAAATTAGGGGGGGGGACTATTCTGCCTATAAGGGGGCCCTAAACACAGGGGGCCCTATTCTACATTACGGGGGTGGCCAACTACAGGGGGCCCCCATTTATTACATGGGAACCCAAAGCTCCCGTGCGGGGGCCCGAACTGCCATGTTCCCCTAGTACGCCCGGTGGGTGCCACGCTACCGGCACCCCCCCCCCCCCCCCCCCCGGGGTCCATTGCCCCTAATCCCGATGGGGGTGCCCATAATTACCGGGGTAATTTATCATTTGGGCCCTTATAAATGGGGGGTTTTTACTGGGGGGAGGGGGGAATAGTAGGGAAAAAAGTAAAAAAAAATGAGGAGTCTCAGGGGTTTGTGTTGTAAATTTCTACAGGGGACGAGTGAGTGGACGGAGGAAGTCATCATGGGGAAGGTTCTGGATACATAAGCCCGAATAGAGAAGAAAGGAATAGGTGACGACTCCTGAGCACAAGACGCCACCTGTGAGGCCCTAAATGTAAGTAAAAACTATTTGCAAAAGCAACTGTGTATCTGATATTCTACAACTATATGGTCACTGTATGGAGGTAATAATACTAGTCTGCAGAGCCTGTGTACACTGGTGTCTACCACTATATGGTCACTGTATGGGTGGTTTATATACAGTCTGCCAGGAGCCTGTGTACCACTGGTGTCTACCACTATATGCTCCACTGTATGGTGGTTATATACATGCTGCAGAAGCCATGTGTACACTGGGTAGTATACCACTATATGGTCACTATATGGCAGGGTGGGGTACTATTGGTCTTTGTGTACGTGATCAGTTATTAGTGTTGGGGCTATTATTCAGTCACTTTGTGGTCATGTTCTGGCGGTATAATCAGATTCCTAATGTTATAGGGCTATTTGGTTATATTGGTTTTGGTATTGTGGATTTGTTTGGTAGCAGTATGATGGTGATATGTAATGGTGAGGTATTCACCCCTGTATTATCTAACAGCATGGTCTTGGTAAATGTTCGTTAATCAGGGAGGTGGGGCAAGGGGGGGGATGGGGGTAGGGGGGCCCCATCCAAAAGTTCGCTATGGGGCCCAGGCTTCTCTAGTTACGCCCCTGAGCACAATAATATCTAAAAGTGCTTTGTGACATTAATAACACTAGGAGGGAAGGAAGCAGTAAATCTTGACCAAGAACTAAAAGTTCAAGAGTCGTAAAGTAATCTGAAATACAAATACATTTTTATTTGAGTCAGATTTCTCACATTTTGTTGAATAGATTATGAGTGTTCTAAATCAATAAATAGTATTCAATCATTAGTTGCTGTAGTTTTTACTCTTTACTTGTCACGGCCACAAAAGCCAAAATAAATAAGCATATAATGAATGATGCAAGTTTAAAGCACTCAGACTGTAGCAATTTTATCTTACCAAAAATACCTTATTTTCAACTTTACTTCTAAAGTAAAAATGTATCTCATTATATTGTATACCAGAAAGAAATACAAAATGTCACCAGTTTTAATGTAACTCTCCCACTTTCAAGCACCCCCAATTGCAACTATAAATTTAAATTCAACATTCTGGAGGAAATCACTGCTAACAAATTATGTACATAAGGTGATAAAAGCATCTACAAAATGATATCTCCTTAATGTTTCAAATAAACAATCATAGATTTATATGCTACTCCTAACATGAAGTTGAAGCTTGAGGGCTCTAACATATTAGTAATGTACTTTTAGCAATTATTTCATGTTATAATACTTTTTTTTACTTGATGTCATGGTACTTGCTATTAAGCATTTAGGTAAAAAGTACTCCTCCTTGCTTAATAGGTGTGTTTTTAAAGGAAACCTTGCAGGTGGTTTATACCACCCTATCTGAGAGGACATGATAAATGGAGATAAGTTGAGCTATGTGATATATGGGGTTATACGAATTGGAGCAGGAGTAAAAAGCAGAAAAAATACTGATAGGACTCCTTAATGACAGAGCAAGTCCCACTTATCCCACCCACACAAAGTGATAGCTTTCACTGTATCAGTGTGTATAATAAGTAAACCTTCAATCACTGCATGTGGGCAGGCTGAACAGTACTTCATTTTTTACTCTGCTTTTACTCAGACATCCTACTCCAAATCATGTAAACTTATATACACTTCTAAAAAAAATAAAAGGAACACATTAACAACAAAATGTAAATCCAAGTCAATCAACACTAATTGTAAATCAATTTTTCTAGCTCATGTGCAAATAGAACAGAGAACAGGTAGAAATGATAGGCAATTATCAAGACAACCCCTATAAAGAAGTAGTTTTGCAGGTGGTGACCACAGACCATTTCTCTGTTCTCATCCTTTTTGTTGTTTTTGTCACTTTTGCATTTTGTCGTTGCTCTCACCCCTCGAGATAGCATGAGGTGGTGTCTACAACCCACAGAAGTTGTTCAGGTAGTGCAGCTCATCCGGGATGGGACCCCAATGTGAGCTGTGGCAAGAAGGTTAGCTGTGTCTGCAAGCACAGAATCCAGAGCATGGAACAGATACTAGGAGACATGGAGCAAGCAGTAGGAGGACAACAACCCAGCAGCAGGACCGCTAGCTCTTTTGTGTAAGGAGGAATAGGAGGAGCAGTGCCAGAGCCCTGCAAAATGACCTGCAACAGGCCACTAATATGCATGTGTCTGCTCAAACTGTCAGAAACAGACTCCATGAGGGGGATATGAGGACCATACTTCCACAAGTCATTGTTGTGCTTACAACCCAATACCATGCTGGGCGATTGGCATTTGCCAGAGAGTACCAAGATCGGCAGATTCGACATTGGTGTCTTGTGCTCTTCACAGATGAGAGCAGGTTCACACTGAGCACATATGACAGATGTAACAAAATCTGGAGATGCCATGGAGAACATTCTGTTGCCTGCAACATCCTCCAGTATGACCGGTTTGGCAGTGGATTAGCTATGATGTGGGTGGGGGCTTTCTTCGGAGGGCTGTGCAGCCCTCCATGTGGTAACCAGAGGTACCCTAACTATCCTTGATGAGATCCTCATACCCATTGCAGGTGCAGGTGCAGTGGGCCCTGGTTCCCTTCTGATGCATGACAATACTAGGCCTCATGTGGCTAAAAGTGTGTCAGCAGTTCCTGCATGATGAAGCCATTGATGCTATAGACTGGCCTGTCCATTCCCCAGACCTGAATCCAATCGAGCACACCTTGGACTTCATGCTTTGTTCCATCCACCAACACCACATTGCACCACAGACTGTCCAAGAGTTTACTGATGCTTTAATCCAAGTCTGGGAGGAGATCTCTCAGGAGAACATCCACCATTGTAGGGAGGTCATACAGGCACATGGAGGACACATACACTACTGAGCCTCATTCCTTGTATTGAGGCATTTCCACTGAAGTTAGATCAGCCCAAAATTTTATTTCTCACTTTAGTTTTAAGTATAATTTCAAATCCAGACTCCATGGGATATCTATTTGGATTTTCATTGATACTGTAATTTTTATGTTTTATTGTTCTCAGTGCATTACACTGTTAAATGAGTAAAGAATTACAACTGGAATATTTCATTAATTGAGATCTAGGATGTGATATTTTAGTATTCCCTTTATATTTTGAGCAGTGTATATCAAAGCTCAGCCTCTATCTTTTTATCACATCCTTTTAAATGTAAACTCACAAAGCAAGATATGATTTATTGCTATAATGATGAAATAAATAGACAGATACAGGCCCTCATTCAGATGTTAGCTACTATACGGTAGTATATCATATATCATACAAATACTACTATACCGTAGTATACCATATTTGATAGAAATGTATGTTCAGCACAAGTAAATATGCATGATTGTTTTGTGCCTGTTGGAGGAGCAGACAAGTCATTGAATAGGGAATCAAAATATTACCATGACCAACCCTTATTTTTCTTGATGTCTAGTATCAGGATGACTCAGTGCTAAATACAACTGAAATCAGCAGGATCCGTAATACAGGTATTTACAGTTTGATAAAAATGGCTATAGACAAAAGGGTAATTACAAATAACAATGCATAAAACGCACAGAAATGTAGAGCAAGGCCAAAAATACACGTTTGTCAACTGTATTTGTTTAAAAAATAAAGTTTATGACATAACTGTGATAATAATTAAGGAGACAAACAAATATTACTATGAGTTTCTCCAATGATCTTTTCCCACTTGTATTGTGGCTTAATGGGGTTACTGGTTTCCATCGTGGTTTCCATTTTTTCTGTTCCACAATGACTCTCTTTCCATTAAATCTCCTAGCACTGCCTATATGAAAGTACAGTGATGCTGTCAGATAAAGTTTAAAGATAATTACTTTTAATTAACTGAGACAGTTATTTAACTTTTCCTCCACATGGACATAAGTGTTCCATAACTCTTCTTGAAAATCATATAGACCTATTTGCTGGTTATTGCTCCTTCAGCACAGGTATTAGTTTGGAACTCACTATGTGAAAGTGTCACTTACATCAATTATATTTAACTATTCCCCTTATACTCTCTTTTTCCTTATGTCTTATACTTGCATTGCAAATGCTGCCAGCAGTTTGAATTCATTTAGTACAAGGTTAAATTTGCATTTACATTCCTTCAAAGGCCATTTAAAAGCTTTGGACCTTTAGGCCAATTTATGTTATGAGTTATGCAGGTGACATAATGAAAATCAACGGCTCCCACAATATAGTCCATCTAGGAATATAACAAATTATAAAGAACTTCACTGTACATTTATATAGAGTAAGGGATTGCTGACAGCTCTTTTGTCTTTCTTTGTGCCATGTAAAATTCTATAAAAGAAGCATGAATAAAAGGTTAAATTCAAAAGTTCAAAACCATAAGAAAAGAGAGATCATACAAGATGCACTGTATAATTGTAGGTCAAGTTGTGGAAATAAAAGTATTGTTAAGTTACTTAAAACAGCTTTGAATGCTTTAATTTTAATGTTTAAGTTATTCTACTTTTGTAGACAATTCAAAAACAAAAAAGATACATTTCTTTCTCTCTGGCTATAATAACTACTATATCTGATATTACAAATGATATAATGTCTATCTATAGTTCCCTTGTGAAACATGTCTATTATCCTATTGATCTTAAAATAGATTTCCTTACAGACAGATTTTCATTTTTTAATCCATAAGAATGGATGGTATATATTTTAAATACACTAGTCAGCTCTACCATTAAAAGCACCTGTTTAATATTGTACAGGTCCCCATTATGCTGTCAAAACTCCTCTTACCCATCAAGACATGGACTCCACAATGTGTCATGTGGTATCTGGAACCAAGATGCTAGCAATCATTCATCAGACTCGTTTTTCAATCCCATCCCACAGATGCTTGAACAGATTGAGATCTAGGGAATTTGGTGGTCAAGTCAACACCTTGGACTCCTTTTCATGTTCCCCAAAACAGGACAACACCATAAGGAAATATGGTTGCCAATGCTGTACTTGATCTGCAACAATGTTTAGGTTGGAAGTAGATGTCAGAGTAGTTTTAAATCCAAATAAATGCCAAGGTTTCCCAACAGAACATTGTCCAGAAGCTTGACAGCTTTTGATGGTGCATCCTGGTTTTATCCTTTCCCCAGGCGAAAGATGCATATGCACCCAGCCACATGATGTAAAGGAAAATGTGTTAAATCAGACCAGGTTATAACCTTTTATTTTTCCATGGTACAGTCCTGGTCTCATATGCTCTTCCATTGTTCCATGGACCAGTTCTGATCTCATCTGCTCTTCCATTGTTTTGTGTTACTGCCCTGATCTCATCTGCCCTTTTATTGTTCTGTGGTAGAGTACTGATCTCACATGCCCTTCCATTGTTACATGGTACAGTCCTGAGCTCATATACCCTTCCATTGTTCTATGGAACAGTCCTTATCTTTTATGCCCTTCCATTGTTCTATGGAACAGTCCTTATCTCATATGCCCTTCCACTGTTCCATGGTACAGTCCTGATCTCATATGCCTTTCCACTGTTCCATGGTACAGTTCTGATCTCCATCTGCAGATATTAGGTGCTTTGATGATGGGCAGGGGTCAGTATGATAACTGTGACCAGTTGGCATCTATGCAGCCCCATATGCAGAAGGTTTTTAGGCAATGTGTGCTTTGACTCCTTTGTATGATAGCTGACATTTACTTAGTCAGTAATCTGTGCTATAGAGTAGACCTTTTGTGAGATTGGACCAGAAAGACTAAGCGTCACGCCCTACATCTATCAATTAGCCCATGAACCTGTTGCCAAGTCACTGTCTTTCCTTGGACCACTTTTGGTAGATAATATCTGCTTTATAATGGGAATACCCTAGAAGGAAAATATATACATATAATCAAGACCCTAGATAAGTGGATATAGCATACTTACCAGGTAGACACAATCTCTCAGTACAAAAAGTATAATACGCATCAGGCTGCCAAAGCCAGAGAAATTTTTAGAGTAATGTACATTATGGAATTTACCCTTGAAGGAGCCCTAGTTGCACAGCATGGTCAGCTAATCTGCACTAAAAGTAGCTTGAAGTGGTTGCATAATAACTGCTTAATCTCTGATCTAAAAGGAAGGAGAATATGAAATGGCAGGAACAGCGAAGTCTTCTATGACCCCAAGATAACCAAATGGGACATACAGAGGAGTTTCGAATTAGGCAAATTGACTCCCAGCGCTGTCAGGGCAATATTTGTTTGTAAAGTCAGAGCATTTAACAGTGACATCTCATAAAAGCAGTGAGCTTTATCAGCAGCTGTCAGCCTACCAGTTTCATATAGTAAGATTTTTCTATAATAAGCAAAGCAATAAATTGGAGGATAAGTGCACATTATCTTCTGAAGATGTAGGAGTTGAAGATGATGATAGCTGGTCTACCAGTAGTGCACATGTTCTACAGAAACATAAATAGTCCCCACACCGAAGTGTGAAGAACTCCCTTATATTTTCTTTACAGGAACACTCCAGACAAAATTGATATACTGCATTAGGCGTTAAGCTTAATGCAATGTCTGGAGAGAAGGTGCACGACACAGGGATTTACTTTGCTGTTCTGTGAACTGCTTTGCTATGTATCACTACCTCCGGTTCTTCACTAAGGTGAACAGTTGATTCATTTCTATGTGCTATGTTCTTTCAATTTGCCATGAAGAAATGAATGGAAACATTGCTGTGTTGTGTAACTAATTAATAAAAATGAGATAATACATATATATTGCAGACAGACAAAATATTTCCTTAGACAGCAGGAGATATTTATAATCCAATTGAAAAGTCTTCAGAGCTTTTTTCTTTTTTTTCACATTTTGTTATGTTGAGGCATTGTGCTAAAATAAAAAAAAGGATTTTTTCCCATCCTTCTGCATTCAATACCCCATAAAGACAAGGTGAAAACAGAATGTTAGAAATCTTTGTTAATCTATTGAAAAGGAAAAACTAAAATATTGCATTGCCACAAGTATTCAGACCTTTTACTCAGTACTCTACTTAGATGAAGCATCTTTGGCAGTAAAAAAAAGTAGCCATCTTCTTGAGTGTGAGGTGACATGGCTTGCACATCTGGAATAGAGGATTTTATGCCATTTTTCTTTGCAGATCCTCCTAAACTGTTAGGTTGAATGGGGACCATCAATCATTTTCAGGTCTCTCCAGATATTTTTGATTGGGTTCACATAAAGCCTATGGCTGGGCCATTTAAAGGGATTTTCTGACTACAATGATTAGCTTTTAACACATAGGGAAAGGTAAATGAAGATTATTACCAAATACATAGCTGTTCTGATTTTGCTTTGTTCAGGAGATAAAGGAGATTTTAACTACTGCAAGTGCACACAAGTTTCTTAACACTCTCTCTGCCCTTTCTCTTTTCTGATTGCTCCAATACGCCTCCGACCATGATGAGTTACTCCAAGATGAGTCTTATCTTTAGCATGGAAGCATGTTTACCTAAGTTAATGGCAAGTTTTAATCCTTAGATCTCTGTAGCCTTGTGCTCTACAGATTATATATCAAGATGTGCGCTACGGTCCTCACTCATGTCATCGCTCCCCACACCAGCCGACATTTACTCACCTCTCCATACTCCTGCTCCATTCCTGTCTGCTGCTTGTGATGGGCATGCACGTACTCCTTCTCTAGGGCATCTTTCCTTGCACTCCCTGCCAGATTGTTGGTGTTTCTGCCGTGAGTTAGTGCTTAGTTGCCTGTCTGCTGGGTTTCCTGGTTTGACCCTCTGCTACTGAATTTGCCTGCCACCTGCCCTGACCTCTTTGCCTGTGACCCAGTTACGTATCTGCCTGCTCCCTGTACTAGTACAATTTGGCCATAGATCCCGCCAAAGTGCCTCTGTCAGACATCCATCACATCACATCAGCAGTGGTGGCCCATCTAGGCACCTGCCAATAACAGCTCTTAGAGATGCTACAGACTGTTGCAACACATCTCCCAGAGGCTACACATGAACCTGCACTTGCTTTACCTCCGCCTCCAACAGTCCTTGCCCGCTCTTGGCTGCTGCCACCTCATTACCACGGGGACCCCAAGACTTGCTGTGGGATTCTCAATTAGTGTACAATTCACTTTTATGCCTTGGTGCATCAGTTCCTCTCGGTGACCTTTATAAATAGCCTGCTCTCCAGTGAAGCCTCAGCCTGGGCCACACCTTTCTGAGAGTGAGGAGATCTGTTGATGGCAGGAATTTCTAAAGTCCTTCCACAAAGTTTTGGAAGAACCTAGGCATGAATCCGATGCCGTATCCTCTCTGCTCTGCTTCTGAAAAGGCGAGTCTATTGTAGGGCTTATACCTCTGAGCTAGTCTGGAACAATGAGGCCCTTTTAGCCTTCGCTGGTCAAATCAAGGACGAACTAGCTGGTTGGGGCCTTCCAACTACTCTGGATGACCTCATTGCTCCATTCACCAGAATTAATATTCGTTTCTATGAGAGACAATTACAGATATGAAGCAAGTAGAGTCCTCCTAGTCTTCCAGACTTGCTCGCCTTGCACCCATCTTACAAAGTCCAACACAACCACCACCTACATGTTCTCATAAGGAGAAAAAGTAAGTGAAGAGACTTCATCTAACTGAAGCAGAACGCACCTGGAGGCACAGTCTGAACCTCTGCCTGTATTGCAGCGGCACAGAACATTTCCTAAGAATCTACCCAGTTTATCCAAGTTATTCTGGGAAATGGCAGCACTTAGGCTTAGTGGGAGTGGCGAGCCTATGCGAGGATCCATCCTCTCTACGCTTGACCATGCCGGCAACTCTTGTCATGGACTGGAGGGTGTAGAGAAGAGGAATGGGCGCAGTAGTAATCACAGTGGCAGCACATCACCATGCCTTTCTTACCTCACTAGCACCAATAAAGTGAAGAGAGGGATATTCAGCTTGTTAAGATGTTGTTACTTCTCCCTGGGAACACTGTAGTGGTGGATAGTAGTCTCCTGCCCATGATGTTGATGCAATGTGCCCTTGATGTAGTACAGGTATACAGAAAGGAGAGCAGATGAATGGAGTTTAACGTTTCAAACCTTAACTTTTCCTTTATTTTTAGGCAAGATGGTAAATACAGCATCACTTTTTTTCTTAATGTAACAGTCCTTTCTCTGTTTTATGCACAGAGCAGCCTGAAGTGGTCCCATATACAGTACAGATGTAGCAGATTACAGCTTGACCGAGATATCACAGATTTTCATGTTATCTACTCTGATCTGTAAACAAAGACCATTAAAAAGCATTGAAAAAGTTGAGATAACATTCTGTGCTGTGATATCACGGTGAAAAATTTGTTTTGTTTAGTTCTGCTACATCTATAACCTGTACCTTAGTAGGATGCAGCTTAGACTTCAAGAAGCACTCTTGCCCCAGAAGAACTGTCATTCTAAATTCTTCCTACTTCTAGTTTGGACTAAAAGGAGTTAACTGAGTTAAAACCCCAGCAGAACTGGATCTGTGTTTTTTGAACAAGAGGAATATGCTGCACATCAGCAGGGTTGTAAGCCAACGTGGGACTCACTATGCACTGCATTCATGTACAATCCAATGTATCTTTCCATGGAAACTTCCAAAGTTGTCTTTTCTCTGTGCATCAAAAATCCATGGCCAAAGAACAGAACAAGCTGCTAATCTCAGCCCTGTCAGAAAGGATTAAGTGACCCCTTCCATCCTGTGAAGTGCTTGAGCTCACCACCCAGGACCTAACTAACTGAAACACACCATTAGGGTAGAACTACATTAGCACTAATTACTAGGGCCATTTACATCCTCCCCCCTCCCTTATTACCATGGAGACCACTCCTTGACTACCATGTGCATTACCAACAACTCTTTCAAGTCCACAGAATCATATAATCACAATGATTTTTACACAGAATAGCTCAATCTATATGTCTTGGCAGTTTCACATAAACTTCAGTTATAGTAGCATTTCCTAAGACCAGATAGACTGCAGAGTCACTCAGCTTGCTTACCGTTCTTAGGTCATGTCCACACATCAATGTTAAAATGCCATCCAAAATCTGACAGCATTTTTTGAGGGGATTGGAGATTCAGATTGGGTACATTGGGGCTATGGGAATCCGATGGAAGTCTTGTAAAATATATAACATAGATGGCAGTTTAGGAAACCATCAGTAAAAAAAAATCTGTGCCGTGTAGACTACACTGTGTAGACTGTGTAGATTTTTACTATTTAGGTCTACACAGCACTAGATGCAGTCGGATTTTTGAAGGATTCAAAATACTGAATCTGCCAAAAATCTGACCAAAAACCTGTGCTGTGTAGACATGGCCTTTACAGTGCAAATACTATAGAATCACCTTAAATGGTACGCTCAACATAAGACTATAGTACTATAACTCTCATCATTACGTAACCACCCTGTAAGGTACAGAAAGGGTAAATCCTGTACACTACACTTTCAGCACCTCATCTGGTCTCACCTTTCAAGGCCCTGCCTTTCTGGACTCATCCCTGGTTCCCAAATTTTGTCTACCAGTCACTCGTCTAGACAATCCTATCAAGATATCTTCCGTTAATAAGAGGTCCTATGGGGCTTTATTCTGTACCTTACTAAACCACTGACACTACAGGTTGGGGTGACACACAATGAGAAGATTATATTCCACGTTCTCCCATGCTCCACTTCAGCAGTTATCCTGAGTCTTCCATGTTTGCAGTATTGGACTGGAAAATGGGTAAGGTCACCCATTGGGGTTGGCAGTGTCACTCCCACTGCCTCAAGCCATCCTGTCTGGTGCAATCCGCTTCTCCACTTAAATGCCGATGCCGCTTTCAGGTCTTCCTGTTCCTATTCAAGAATTCGTGGATGTTTTCAGTGAGAAGCAAGCGGAGGCCCTTCCGCCACATTAGTCCTACAACTGCACTATTAGCCCCTCTGCTCTGCAAGGCGATTATTGTGATACCCAATTTATATCATTTTTTTCAAACTTGCAATAGTTTAAAAAAATGGTTTTATTGTGTAAAACATTGTTTATGCATCACATTTTTCTGATTGTCATAACTTTTTCATTTCATTTTTCTGAGCTGGGTAAAGGTATTTTTGTGGGAAAAACTGAGATTTTCATTGGTACCACTTTGGGGCTTATGTGAGTTTTTGATTGCTTTTTATTCCATTTTATGTGCAAAATCGCAATTCTTCCATTGTTTTTTTTCCCCCTTTTTGCAGCATTAATCAAGCTAACATGACAGATTTATAGGTTCGGTTGTTACGCAGGCGGCAATAAATATGTGTACTTTGCTTATTTTTTTATTTTTTTAATGATGTGTAAAGTGTGATGTATGTGTTTTACTGTCACTATTGACAACGGCAGCTAAGGGGTTAAATGTCCAGGAATGAAATCATCTCTGCTCCTGATAGCAATTGCAGAAGCCTGGTTGTCAATCACCACCAGACTCCTGCAGCTCCTGTGCCCACACGATCACCATGACTTTTCTGTACATCATGTTGTATTAACCAGTCAAGAACCATGACATACAGAAACGTCATGGTGCATTAAGGGGTTTACCAAATACCACAGTGCCAAAATAAAATCCTTTTTTTTCTCTCATATGTGTATTATACTGTATCACTTATCCATAGTCTTGATCGAACCATTTTAGAAACGTTAAATTCTATTAGAAATTCTCGAATTTTTAGAACTCGAAGCGAACATTTTAGTGTTCATTCAAGTAAAGTTCTAGTTCGACATGCCATTTTCAGTTTTGTTTTCAGCGGCTTTCTGCACTTTGGCGGCCATCCAATCACCTTTCTGCACTTTTGGCGGCCATCCAATCAGTGCAGAGCACAGAGAAGTGTCAAAAACATCATCGCTGAGGTGTAGGGCTCTCATTGGCTGCTAAAATCACATGACCATGTTATATATATTTCACTATATTGCCTTGTGAACACTATTTTCAGCTCACTCTCTGTACTGTACAGACTGCTCGTAGCTAGTTAAATAGCATTTTCCTCTCCATAGACATCAATAGTTAGGGAGTTTGGTATTGCTGGCTGCATCTTTTCCACACCCAGAAGCTGTTATTTGGCGACATTTGCAGGCTCACATAATGCCTAACTCTCATATACACGGATATATATTATACAGAGTGCTTGGATTTGCTAAATCATACTCCGTGCCCAAAAGTTCAGTTTTTGCAGTTTTGTGGGTTCAGTAATTGTATAACACACTGTCTCCAAATCTCCAAATCTCCTCAGGATGCAGGGCCCTGTAACAGCTGCTACCGCTGCACCTCCTATAGCTATGCCCCTGCTTGCAAGCTGTCCTCATCTTTTCAGTTAGCCATTGAAAGGAATAAGTATTTTAGCCTCTCAATTTTTTTTGTCACTCTTAGAGCCAATTTTTCGACACTAAGTTGTTCCACGTATCCAGTTTACTGTTATGGATGGCAATTTCAGCTTCTCCTCACCTGTATAGGTATAAAAATTAACCAGAATATCTCCCATTGACTTTAATGAGGTTCAACGTTCGAGTTTGAATAGAACCTCGAACCGAAAACACTAAAGTTTGAGGTTCTAATCGAACTAGAACTTTTTACTGCTCGCTCATCTCTACTTATCCAGTGCCATTATGACACAGATAAGCTAAGATCACTGTTACTTCTCTAGTAAGCAGCTTTGCCACATGGGTACAAAGCATACACAGATATTTTAAAATAAGCATTCCATTTTGGAATGTTGGCAACATACTGAATATAATATGTGATATGAATACATTGAAATATGAGTGTATGGAATCCATGAAAGAGTTAGCCATATTAAGAAGGATATTATAATAGGATGTGGGGCTTGAACATGGATTTGAGCTTGATTTCTTTTGAGGGCTGGGATTTTTTTTTTTTTTAACTGTTTATGATTTCAGCGCATCACATTGAACAATAAGCCGAACTTATTTGTATTTATTTGTTTTGTCCATCCATCTATACACAAATCATTTAAATGAATTAAACTCGCTTAATTGTTTTTAAAATAACATAGTAACAAAGCCAAGTTAGTAACATAGTAGATAAATTTGGGAAAATGGCTATATTTACTATTTTGCCATAGGCAAACTTAAACTCTATCAGTTCTCAATCTATAAAGCACTAAAACATAACTTTTATTATGTATAACACTTAACCTCGATACACACTATTTAAAAACCTGATTTCTAACCTCTCAATTTATCCCTTTCTAATTGTGAAGGAATAACTCCTTTTCTATTATCAAGTATGGTGGTACACCACCTATTAACAGGGGAACCTTATATATACAGTGATTTACTAACTCCAATAAGGGATCCAAAAAAATCGTACTTGGGCAGTTCATCCTAATCCAATGGACATAAAACAAATAAGGTTTCCTCGTGAGACCCTCTGCAGCGGGTGACACTGTAGAAAGAGGTGAGAAATCACAAATTAAAATGTCATGCCTGACCTACCCAGGGGAAGGTCAGGCATGACATTTTAATTTGACATTTTAATTTGACATTTTAATTTGTGATTTCTCACCTCTTTCTACAGTGTCACCTGCTGCAGAGGATCTCACAAGGAAACCTTATATGTTTTATGTCCATTGGATTAGGGATGACTGCCCAAGTACGATGTTTTGGATCACTTATAGGAGTTAGTAAATCACTGTATATATAAGGTTTCCCTGTTAATAGTTGGTGTACCACCAGACTTGATAATAGAAAAGGAGTTATTCCTTCACAATTAGAAAGGGATAAATAATCAGGTTTTTAAATAGTGTGTATCGAGGTTCAGTGTTATACATAATAAAAGTTACATTTTAGTGCTTTATAGATTGAGAACTGATAGAGCTTAAGTTTGCCTATGGCAAAATAGTAAATATAGTCGTTAAAAGTCACTCTTTGTTCTCTTGCTAGATTCCCATTTTTTAGGAGACTATTTGAAAAGTTGGAAAAAGACACAGGTTCAGAGTCAGTGTTGATCCAGCGGAAGGCAAAAACACCTAGAAGGCAGATGCTAATTGTTCCATACAAGAGGAAAAATTCCTTTCCAAATCTAAATATTGCAACCAGAATAATCCCTAGATCAGTGTCCTATCTCCAGAATCTTGGTCCCATAACCTGTGATATTATATTTTTCAAGAAAGGCATCAAAGCACCTCTTGAACTTGTCCTTTGAGTTTACCAAATTAAAAAAGAAAAGAAAACACTAAGCTTGCCATTTTATATCATATGTTGCAAGTGAGTTTCTTGCTGGGATTCTTTGATGGGTTAAGAAACAAATGTAAACATTAGGGTTTATTGCCATTTTTAGGGTCAATGGACCATTTTAGAATTTTCAGAAGTTTATTGAAACTAGACAATGGTGTAGAATGGTGAAAAAGAAGCAGTAGTTGCAATTACATTCACATTACATTACATTTCTAGAGAAGATTGGGTTTTATCTGAAAGTTCTTGACTAAACTCTTGCACCACAGACTTCATGTCATACTTTAGCTTGTCAGCTAGGAGGGCAGAGAACCACAGAGTGCAATAAAAGGTCAAGAATTAAGAGGGGCTTGTCATAAAGAATTAAAGTGGGCCTGTCATAAAAGTGGATATTCTAAATTGAGAACCACGAAATGCAGCAAAAAAAGAGTCTATGTAACATTTTTCAATGACAAATCTTTTATAACCATTGCTAGATCTGCTTTATATGAGCTGACAGAACTAAAAATGGTAATCTGCACTGCCTTTATTGCTTCTTTCAATCAGATATGTGGATCATAAACTAGAAATGGATCATTATTTATCCTAGATCATAGTAATTGCCTGGTTCAAATATAACTTTACACGGACTACTATAAGATTGTGGAATGGAAACCTTTATTTTTAAGAATTCATTTTCATTTGACATGGTTTGCAATAAAGAAGACTTACAAATGTATAACTACATGCTATGCAATTCTGCTATTATTCACTGAAAGGCATTCAGACAATCCAGCACTTAACGATAAAGGCTACTGTTTCTTTTTAGTCACAGAACAAATATTTGTATGATTTCAAGGCATTGCTGATTGTGAGCTCGACTAGTTTTGGGTGACTATTTAACCTGTAAAGTTTATAGCATGGATATAACAAGGATTATTTGGCAGTGATATTTTACTGCACTGTGTTATCTGATCTCAAGGCATAACAAAAGCCATTTAAAATCATTGAAAAAGTTGAGGCAACTTTCTGTACCAAAACATCATAATGCATTAAAGGGGTATTCCCATCACAGTAAGTGCAGCTGGAAGCAATTTTTAAAATGTATTTTATTAAAAATATGTAAGCCTTATCTAATACAGGACTTTTATACACATTCAACTTGCTCTATTGTCTTCTGGGTTACCGACCACCACTGTGTGCTTTCAGTGGTGGCCAGTAGTGATGAGACAACAGCAAAATGTTCGAGTTGAACCTCTAACTTTGAGAAGTTCAGTTCGAAGTTCAAGTCAAATTCGAACTTCGAACCCCATTAAAGTCAATGGAAGAAGATATTCTAGTTAATGTTTATACCTATACACGTGAGGAAAAGCTGTAATTACCATCCATGACAGTACACCAAAACTAGATGCATTATATGTCGGGCACGACATGTTGAAATGCGCCTAAGAATGATATGCTGTGCACCTCCATAACACATAGCTTATCATTGGTAGTGTATGTAAAGCGCCTAAAAATGACACATGCATAACGCAATGCATCTATAGAGGCTCATTACATGAACTAGTAATGATATGTTATGCATCTCCATTGCGCAATGTGCCTAGATAGGCACATTACATACACTACCAATGATATGCTAAGTGCCGCGATTTACGCAATGCGCCTTTTTAGGTGTTTTATGTTTACTATGCAAGGTATACTTGATGACAGATTTTTGAGAGGATCGTATTTTCTGATGCACTTTACACTGACATAATGCACATTAAAACTGCAGTGGTAATGCCAATTTTAGGACATGAAAACGATTAAGATATAGTGACGAACGCAATGTCGAACACAAACATTTACTCGAACGAACAGTAAAATGTTCGGTTTGACTCGAGTTCTAAAAAATCGTGACGTTCGACTCAAACTTAACTTTTCTTGAACGGTTCAATCAACACTAGTGGCCAGTAATGCAGCATTACTGTGACAGCGGAGACGCTCCTTCATGCTCCCCGACCTGGCCAGGTCAAGGAACTTATTTTCAGACAGTCTTTGATAACGCTGCATGACTGGCCATAACTGAAGCACACAGTGGTGCTCAGTAACCAAGGAGTCAAGAGAGCAAGATGAAGGTTCATAAAAGTCCTGTATTAGGTAAGGCTATCACATTTTCTAATAATGTGCATTTTAGAAATTGCTTATTTTTCAGTAACTGGCTCTTCCAGCAGCACTTGCTGAAATGGAGTTACCCGTTTAATTGTCAGGTTTAGTTTTACTACATCTGCACTTGTTTGAATTTATAGGCCCCATTCACATCTTGTTTTCATCCCCTGTGTGTATTATCTACTGCAATACCATAAAAATTTATTTCATTCGATACTGTGGTGGGCTGCAACAAGGCCATAGACATCTATGGGGCAAATGTTTGCTCGATTTACTGAACAGTTTCTGTATTGGACACAAAATCCTCGCAGACCACAATTTTGTGTCTGATGCAGAAATCATATACGCTGCAGTATCTATCAGGATATCACAAGAGAGCGAAAATGAGATGAGAATGAATCCTTAGTTTTGCATTTAAAATAATTTTACGGAAATACTACGGAAAGCCTTTTAGCATAAAATTGTAAAGGGCAGTTGAGAATTGTGGCTAATTTACTCAAAGGCACAGTTTCTTAATAAATATAGTGCATTTAGAATGGTCCAACTATTTTCAGAATTTCTATGTGGGTTTGCACTATTATTTTGGGCTTTTTAAAACTATGCTTATGATAAATGTGTCTAAAAATGTGTTTAAAGCTTTGCCACTTCCACTGTTATCAGTTTCTTTTTTGGACAGAGAAGGCACATTTTGCAAATCCTGATGCAATTTTAAATGCAATTTTTTAACTTGTGCTATTTCTACCAAATCTGATGCTAACTAAACAATAAATCTAGGTTGATTAATTTATACTGGTAAAAGGGGTTGCCTCACTACATCAATTCATCTCACCTCAGTCCTGTTTTCTCAGTTTTATTTTTGAATTCAGGAGAGATTGAACAGGTCTGTAGCTATAGCGACCAGCACTGGCAGCCTATCAGGAGAAATGGAACAGGTCTGTAGCTATAGTGGCCAGTGCTGGCAGCCTATCAGGAGAGATGGAACAGGTCTATAGCTATAGTGACCAGTGCTGGCAGCCTATCAGGAACGGTAGATCAGGTCTGTAGCTACAGTAACCATCGCTGGCAGCCTATCAGGAGAGATTGAACAGGTCTGTAGCTATAGCGACCTGAGGAGCTGATGCAGCCTATACAAGAGGGGATATCTCAGAATAGGTAGGATACTGTTAATGGACACATATTGCAAAGTGACTTGTTGTTGTAAGATCTTTAACATAAATAGCAATTCTTGTAGTGAGACAACTCTTTTAATGGAAGCATGATACCTGAGGACCCATGACAGCTGGTGATCCATACTTTGCCCAAATATATCTTGTTTTATAAACAGAAAATATATCTATTTCCAATGTAGCATGAATAAAGATGCCTGTGTGTCATTAGACAGTGCTCCATGAAACTCCACAGAGATAAAGAGATAGGTAAAGAGGCAGATTTTTAATATAAATCCCTAGTTAAGTGAGCATAAAATATTCATGTAGATTGCTGTAGTTAAATAATTTCTTTTTTGTTGATAATTCTTTTGCATTTATTATTTACGGTATGTATTTATTTCCCATTGCTTATAGAGCACCAACAAAACTAATTGTAATCACTCACATTCCTGTCCCCACTGAGGTTCACAGTCTAGGTTCCCTATATCAAACACAAAAGCTGGGGCTAAATTTCTATAATGTGGCATTGTTATGTCTAGAACGAGGAAGATATTGAGGTTCCTATAAGAAGCTTGCATAAATTTGAGAATCACATACAGATTTCATGCAGATAACCTGTCAAATTCAAATCGAAGACCATAGTATTGCAAGTACAGCAATTGTCTAAAATTTTCAAGTGGGTGTTATTTTGGTGACAGGAAAGAGAAGGCATTTAGAAATAATGTACACTCTTTCTCTGCATCTTAGGCCATGTTCCCACGGCTTTTTTCGCAAGGTTTACCCGTATTTGTCCCAAATCCGTTGCAAATCAGTTACAAACGTAACTAGGTTTTACATTGATTTTAAGGGGAATAGTGTTGTCGTTAGACCACTTATTTCGTTCCAATTGCGGCCCCGCGGATTGCGGCCGCAATCCGGGCCGAAAAAAACAAGTGCATGAAAATTTTTTTCCGGACGGATTCCCCAAATAAAATGATGGGGAGGGGTGAATCGTCGGGAAATCAGTTCCAAAATTCGTGCCACACTTATGGCATTATTTGAAAACGATTTCAACTGATTTCGGAACGTTTTATGGGAAAACCCCGGTAAATCATTTTAAATCACCCTTTTGAAACATAGTTAATTACAAAAATTTTCTCTTGCAACGGTGGTGCATCAGTAATAAAATGATGCCACCACCGTTGCAACAAAAATGAAGTCTTACTGTATACGAGAAAGGTGTCCCTTTAAGCACATCAGTATATCATGACGATCCCTCTCTTCTCTCCATTTAGAGAACATAAGGACCAGAACCATGGCTTTATTCAGCTGTTACTGAGAACAACCTCAAAGAATTTGATTTATCCATATGTGGGTAATCAAATTAAAATTACTGTAAAATACACTTGTATTGTGGCTCTACAAAACTGCAGTTAAAATTGTATTCTTGTTTAGTTCTCATAAGGTATGGAGGGACAGTTGAGTACTATTAGTAAGTCTCCACTCGCACTTGCATCATGAATTCTGATTCTACAGTTGTAGATAGTATGAGATTTTGCAACAGATATAATGGAACAGTTTAACATGGAATTCCCATCAGGTTTTCTATTTTTAATATATCAAAAAACACAGAAGACTATACTTTTTAATGCACATTAGAATGTTGACCAAACCCTCCAATTTCAGTGAGACCAAACAACCACCTAATTTATAGGGTGGCCAAGTGGTGTCATTCTTGGGGGAAATCGGAAACGATAACTGAGCAACTGACAGATATGGTACTAGAAATGTAAGCAAATAACAAGAAATCAAGATAATTTATATTTAAGCAGGGTAGACCTTTTAGGCGACATATATGAACCTGGCACCGGTTACCTCTGTTTTTAGTAGTGTACGATCCGACTGCATGTATGAAAGGGGTTTACAGCATTTACAAAGTGTCCCCCTTTTCGCCAAAAGTAGTCTCGCGAATGCATTTGAAACTGGTATGGATTAGTACGATAGTTTCGTGGCAAACTCATGTGCATTTCTAGCGCATCCTACAATTCTGGCGCGACGCGCCCCTGCATCATTGACACGTTCAAAAATATTGTGTCTGCCATACAATGTGGCAAGATTTGGCGACAACCAAATTTATTATTTATGGACGGGTCGACAGTTTGTTTGGGTCAAAAATTCCAAAAAAAAAGTCACAGCCGTACATTCTACAGGTCAGCTTTTTGTTAATTTTTTCATCCCCAAAATATTGAAATCAACCAGACAGGATCCCAAACAGTAATAGTAATTGTTTATACAAGGCAGGTTAAAAAAAGTTTTAAACCCTTTGATATTGAATTTAAGGATCGGTTTTTTGTTTTTAATTTCTTTTTCCCCCTCTGTTAAATGTAAGAATAATAACAGGCTGCAATGAGCTTTTTCATTTTTTTCTTTTTTAGAAAAACTTAATCCAGGGTCGGGGATCAGGGACTAACTCTTCCTGAAATAATATTGGAATAAAACTATACTAAGCATGCACAATACAGAGCAATGGCAGCATGGGAAAATTGAATAATTCCAAGATAAGACCCTACAGGGAGTAGGCACATTTAAGCAGTGTTAATAAATTGGACACAAAATATGCATCTGTGGTCTATATGTAAATATCAATTGTTTTAATCAAGCTACAGCATATACTAGTAATTTTACATTCTAAAACAAAGAGAAACACCTGGGAACTTTTTGCTGAGCAAAATTATAAAGAAACATTATACTATTGGATAGGACCTAAGGTATATACGGTAGTGCCTCCATGTACAATATTAATTGGTACTAGGATAACCATTGTATGTTAAAATCATTGTAAATTGAAACCACAACTCTATGGAAAACTGGTGAGTGGTACTAAGGCCCCAAAATGTGACCCTAACATAATGCAACATGGAGATTAAAAAAATGAAGCAGATAACTAATACAGATAAAGCAGGTCCTTACATATAACAGAGAGAGTTGCTGGAAGCTGGAAATAACTTTCCATTTTGAGGACAGGAGCTTCTTTAGCTCAGTAGCTTATACTTAGGGCCACTGTTTAGGTCTAGAACTCACTTTTTTTCCCATAGGTTACTATGGGCAAAAGAGTGAGTTTTAGACCTAAACAGTTTCATACATGTGGCTCTTAGTGTCAGAAAACAGAAAATATGTTCATCTTCACATGGTGCCCAAAGGAAATGCTCATCCTGGCAAATGTAAAGAGCAGTAAATAACATGTAGCTCCACACAGTTTGTAAAGAGGCGCTAGTAGACAGCCACTAATGCACTAATACAGATGTTTTACAAGTAAAATGTTCATAATAATTGACTGGATCAGTGACTGAGACTTTTTATCTTGAAAGCGCACTCAACATACAAGAAAGGATAGACCATTATATGTTAAAAATGAGCATACTATTGTATGTGGAGAATATTGTATACTGAGGGCATTGTAACTTAAAGAACTAACATGCATTTTTCTGAGGTTGTATTTACATAATTTTAAGCCTTTCTAATGCCAAAATGTTTTTTCTCCTTGTATGTAAAAACATAGAATTCAAAGGTTGTACTTTTCTTTATTCATAAAATTATATGAATTCTACAGTTTTGCATATCATGACATAAAAAACTGGTCTAACACAGTTGTTAAAAAAAAAACTTGTCTGCTGAAGGTCTTAATGTTAGTTCAATGCAACCTCAAAAGGGAAACAGCACAGTACAGTTTCCAGCATATAATTATTATTAAACATAAACTGCAGGCCAAAATGCAGAAGCAGTGGTGAAAAAAATAGATATATCCTTACTGCTTGCCATAGGTTTAAAGAGGGTAAGAAGCAGTCAAATACCTTTGATTAAGTGATAATCAGCAAATGTGAGCACCTCTATAAAAGCAGAAGTTTTAGCAGTTTGCTGGTCTAGAGTATTAATGCTGGGTGTAAGCACAATTCCAAGGAGAAAAGACATCAGCAACAATCTTAGAGATGCAATTGTTCCTGTCATCACTTTAGGGTTATAAGGCCATTTCCAAACAATTTAAATTCCATCAATGAGAGAGATTATTCACAGGTGGTAAACATTTAAGGCAAAAAAACAGGCCTCAATTAGTATGTTAAATGCGACCAAGTCCATGGCAAAATGTCTGCTCTCGGGGACTTTCCCTTTCCCACCATGAGATGGCTGTCTCAGGCTTAGTAATTACACTATCCTGCTGACTAAACAAAAATGTGTGATGCTTCCAGTAGTTGGTACTAGAACCAGGACTGATGTTCAGGTGTGGAAGATGGTTCTCACCTACTGTTAATGGTGAGAGATGCTGGCACAGGAAAGGATTTACAAAGATAATATTTTTTTGATATCTTGGCAGGCTTTACATGGTTACAATTTTTCCATTTACGTTACAGGTACAATTGGCTCCTGTTGCAAACCACTCTCTCCACTTCTTTCCAGTTTCAGTTCTTGTTATTCTCTTCCTTTTGGTTCTGTATCTTCTGTGTTTATTTTTCTTTCTGTATCTCTATCTCTGAAGCTTGGGAAACCTCTCTTATAGTTTGCTATAAGGCAGTATTCATAAATGAGATAAACTACTGGACTAGTCTGCCAATGACGATACCTTCCTTCACGTCTTCAATACAACATTTCCAATTCAAGCAGACAAAATATATAATTCACTACATTGACCATTTATTCTCCAACATTAAGCAAATAGCAAGGTTAAAAACATACTTGTGTGCTTATGGTTTGTCCGTAGTTAATGTCCATCAGCATTAGCTGATTTTTTCATGAAAACAATCCATAGAAGTCCATGTAGTGAGGTAGTAGCTGTGGATCATGCAGGGCATCACACACCTGTTGGCGCAATGTTTCGAAAGGCTACACCTTTCTTTCTTAAGCCGCTTGTTCAGTCCACTGTGTGTCTTCTAGATCTCAGAGATTTGTCTGACAATAGCAGGGTTAACATTTCTAGCCTGTTAGCTTTCTTTGTTAGTGGAGTAACATTTGAATCTGGAAGGAGATTCCGAGGATTTAAAGTTTCTTTTATCATATCTGAGAAAGTGCAGATAAATTTGGAGACATCTTTAGAGATGATCAATGTAACTGGGAATTCACAGGAGATGGGAATTTCTTTTTTTTTCTAAGAATTCTTGTGTAGGGAGCAAATTGTTTGCACTGTAGCATGGTGGAGGCAGATAGTTTGGTAAAATGGAAATAGAACAAAACATTTCCAGAATGTATGTTGATTTCCTTAGTGTACTCAGGAATTCTTCATTTATATGAAAGAAATTGATCCTGGCTATTACATCTCTAGATATCTGTGAAGAAAGATTTTTTGGTTTTGGGATGTGGTAGATAATGTCATTTGCGAGATCTGCAGAAGAGCTATTAGGAAGTATAACTACCAATAGGTCTTTGAGGAAGGAGTTGAGGTGTTCAGGTTTGACAGATTCGGGAATGCCCATAAGCCTGATGTTGTTTCTTCTTGATCTGTCCTACAATTCCAAGGCATTAGCTGATAATCTGATAACTTCTTTCTCTAGGGAGAAAGCACTGTGGGAAGAAGCAAATTTATCCATCTTTGATTCAATATAATCTGTATGGGAGGAGAGAGATTGAAAATTTTGTCTGTCTGTGACCATTTTCTTTTCTCGGTTCCCAAGACGAATCTAACAATTAGCAGTGAGATTTCATACATGTGGTTAAAAGGGCAGTGTCGGACTGGGGGGGTCTGGGGCCACGGGGATTTGATTTTGGGGGGGGCCAAGGGGAGTGATCTTGGGGGGCCCACCCTACGGGTAATAAATTTATTCCCGGCCCTTCTTGGACAAAAACGCCCCCTTTTTTTTCCCAAAAAATAAAGTGTGAAAAACCAAAACTGTATTGGGTAATTTACGTGTAGTAACAATATGTCCGTCTAACATATCATGGGGACCCCGGGTAAGTATTCCATACATTCCCCCCCCATTTTTTCCCCTTTGGTCCGGCCTCCCACCTTCTAAAATAAAACCCCAGAAAGAAATTTAAAAGTGTAACTCCTTTTCACGGGGTTTGGTTTTTTTTCCCCCTTAATTTTTTTAAACCAATCGGGGAAAACATGTACTCTCCCACATTTCTTTGGCCGTTTTACCCTTTAAACACCCCATTTGGGGAATACTTAGGTTTAAAAATTCCCCAAAAAATTTGGGGAAATCCCCGAAAGAGAAAAAAGAGTGACTTTTGTTCATTTATTTACTTTTGCCATGGGCCCAAATTTAAAAACTCTATCAGTTTTTCTATCTATTAAACACAAAAAAAGTAACTTTTTTTATATTTTAACTTTTAAACCTCTTACACATTTTTAAAAAACCTGTCTCTATCTCATCTTTTAACCCCTTTTTTGTTTCTAAAGGGGAAAAATCCCTTTCTATCTTCAGTCTGGGGGAAACCCCCACCTATTAAAGGAGGCCTTATATTATAGAAAAATACTAGCTTCAGAAAGGGACCCCAAAACCCAAACTACTTGGGCAGTCGCCCCAATATCATAGACAAAAACCTTTTAAGGCCCCCCCCCCCCTTTTTGGAACCTCTGCAGGGTGAATTTGGGTAGACAGAGGTAAAGGGGATCACATTTAAAACGTTTCCCTGCCCTCGCCGAATGTTTCCCGCAAACCCTGGTTTTTATAAAGGGTTAGGGGTTTCCAAATAATTGTGGTTGAGTCACTTCCTTTTTTTTTCATGTTAGGTAAACACCCCTTTCAGGTGCTCACCAGTTACCCATCAGAGAATCCAAATAAACCCAAATCCCCCTTTCCGCGCGCGCCCCCCATTTCAAAAACTGCCTGTTTAAATTTTGCCCCCAGTTCTTTGAGCCAAAAACCCTTCCCAGTAAAATTCGCCATTCCATAAGGGCTTTGCCCCATCTTACCGTATGCCCTTCCAATGCACGGGCACCAACAAACACCTCGCCCCTGTCTGTGATGAGCTTCCGTCTACTTCTCTCTATTATTGCAACTGGTGCCTAAACCTAGAATGAACTAAGCAAAATGGGAAATCAAAATTCCCACAGCACACTGCCATCTTTGTCAATTCCCTAACCCCCTTTCTTAAATATCAAATTTTGCATATTAAATTGGAATATAAACACCAATGTACAATAGACCACTGTAATATTATCTTCCATAAAGCACTTCCCCCTATGTTTGAAATTAGGGATTTTCATTAAAATTTAGAGCTGCGGGCCCCCTTTTAAAAACATTTTCCCAAAGGGTTTTGTTTATTTTTGTTAAAGGGGCTTTTTTAAAAAAAAACTACTTCTCTTTCACATGTAATTTTTATATTTCTTTTTTAATAATATTAGGCTCTAGGTAGCCCTCCCCCCCAGTCGGGACCTCACAAGCCCCCCAAATTGAAGTTTCTTTTCCAGGCTAAAAGGTACCCATTCAATCCCCCATGTCACAAGGGGAAAACCATGTAAGAACTCCGGGTTTTCCTAAAATTGCCACCGCATCAGCTCTTCAGCCTCGCACTGCCCAAACGCCGCAACCCAGGAAAAATAAATCTCACATAAAGGGTTTTACATACATGAATAGTCCCTTGAAAAAAAGCAATTTTCATGCCCCCCTAATTTTTTAAAATTTTGAAAGGGGCCCTCACGTGAAAATTTATCGTCATCATTACAGGACCCGGGAAAAATGGGGAAAAAACATAGAGGCAAAAGGGGAAAGGGGAGGGGGGGGGGGCCCGGGGGGGAGATGGAAGGGAGGGGAAAAAAAAAAAACACATATATGAATCTGATGTTCCCAATTTATATATTCAACTGTGCTTTTTCCATTAAAGTACTTAATCCCCTTATATCTGTTTCTTCAAAAATTATTTTTATAGGGAATCACCCAAGTTCAAATAAATGCCGAAAATGAAAAGCCTTCTTTAGGCCTTTAGGTTTAAATTGTATTGAGTTTGTATCCATCTTGCCTTTTCCTGCACCAAAAACTATATTCCAAATCGCCCTTTTTTTCCCCCTTGCTTTTTAAACCCCATAGGCCCAAAATTTTAGCACCTCTTTTTGCCATTATGTACTTTAAAAAATGTGTCTTGCTAGGGGTGGCACCCCTTGTTTTTTAAAAGTAAATAGTTTTTTCGAGATCCGGACGGGAAAATCCTGTATGGTTTTTCCCCCTAGATCTTGGGGAAGGTACACATAGCCCATTTTAAAACCCCCCCTTGGTTTTTCAATTGATGAATTGTCTTATTCAAATCTTTTTACAAAGGGATTAACAAAAATTTTTTCCATATGAATGGGCGTTTTAACAGTTGCCCCAAAAGGGGTTGGGGCCCTACCACCGGGGGACCGGGAAAAACCTTTTTTTTTTGCCATTCCCTCAAATTTACTTTGTAAAATTTTCCCCAAATTTCTTTCCCCTTTAAAAAGTGATCACTTGGGGTATTTAGAAAAAACCTCAGAGAATTTCGGGAAACGCCCTTTTGAATGTGCCCAAAGTTTTTTAAGTTTAGCTCTCATTTCATTAGCTCTAAACAATTTAAAAGGGACCTTTAAACGAATTAAAAAGGTTTTTTTTTTTCTTCTTTTTACTTTTTAGTAAATTTTCCTGTCAAAGGTCAAAAGGCCCCATTAAAAAGCCCTTTCCCAAAAAAAAATTTTTTTAGGATAAAAACCCCTTTCCTGAAAAAAATGCATTTAACTTTTTTAAAATTCTTATTGAAAAAAATTCCCCCCTAATTTTTGAAAAAATTTTTACGAGCCCCAAAAATTTGGCCCTTTTGGGAAACCCCCTTTTTTTGGGGGGTGGATGCCCAAATTGAGAAAATTAAAAAATATTGGGAGGTTTTTTCCCAAAAAATTTTTTGTTGAAAAATTTTTATTTTTATCAAAACATAATTTCAAAATCCCAAAAAATTTTTTTTTTCCCAGAATTTTAAATGTGATCGGACTCTAAGTTTATTTAAAAAGGGGAGCTGGGGAAACAGTCGGCGAGGTCAGGCATGCCCTTTTTTAAAATTTTGAAACTCTAACCCCTGTCTACAAGTGTCCCCTGCTGCAGACGGGGGTCAAAAGGGGGCCTTATTTGTTCGTGTCTTTGAGATTAGGGACGATTGCCAAGTAGTTTTCCCTTTGGGGTCCCTTACTGAAGCTTTTTACTTTTTCTATAGTATAAGGCTCTTTCCCGTTTTTAAAAGGGGGGGTTCCCCCGATTTATTTTTAGAAAGGGAGTTTTCCCTTTTCAGAAGCAAAAAAAAGGGGTTTAAATTTATTGGGGATGAGAATCAGGTTTTTAAATTTGTGTGTATAGAGGTTAAAAAGTTTTGATATAAAAAAAGTTTCGTTTTAGTGTTTTTTGATAGGAATGATAGGGGTTTTAAATTTGCCCATGGCCAAAATAGTAAAAATAGTGTACATAGAGCTCCCGGGCACCAGTCAGGTTTATCCCACAACACAACCTTTTTAGGATTTTTTTGAGGTAGGGCACCCAAAAAAGGGATAACCACAACACCCCCGTATAGAGACCACTTAGTAGTCGGGCACCGCTTAGGTCCCATCACATTAAATTTAAAAAATAACCCCCGAAATCCGGGAAATAACCGGAGATGTTTATCGGGTGGGGTCGTTTTCTTTTCATGAGTCGTTCTTATTCCCTTTTCTTTGCATGTTTCCCGCCGCCCTATGATTGTCCCCGGCCCCAAAATATTTTCCCGCGAAATTAAACACAAATATCTTAGAATCCTCAATTTTTCCAGCCCCTTTTTATTCCCACCTTGTTCAAACTACCCCGGGTTGGGAAAAACAGTACAGCCAAAAAATTAGAGGCCCGGTATCCTACGGGATTTGGGGGGTGGGGAGAGGACAAAAACCCCCGGGGGTAATGCTTCAAAAATGGGGTGTTGCCCCCTCAAAATTTTATTACCAAAAGGGAGGTAGGCCAAAACCCAGGGAGGTAGGCAAATGGGCCCAAGGTCCCCGGTAATTTAAGGTCTATTTAGGTAGGTGCTGTCGCTGGTTTTTGTTTGGGAGGCCGGGCCCCGGGAGGGGTTTGGGGGGTTCCA